>JAESUZ010002887.1:0-84361 GCA_017311185.1 Proteles cristata cristata | reverse complement strand
GGAAAGGGAGAGAGGCAAACCATGAGAGACTCTTGAATGCTGAGAACAAACTGAGGACTGATGGGTGTGGGGTGGGAGGGGGGAGATGGGCATGGAGGAGGGCACTTGTGGGGATGAGCACTGGGTGTTACATGGAAACCAACTTGACAACAAACTATGTTTTTTATTTTTTTTAATGTTTTATTTATTTCTGAGAAAGAGACAGGCAGCGTGAGCAGGGGAGGGTCAGAGAGAGAGGGAGACACAGAATCGGAAGCAGGCTCCAGGCTCTGAGCTAGCTGTCAGCACAGAGCCCGACGCGGGGCTCGAACCCATGAACCGTGAGATCATGACCTGAGGCGAAGTCGGACACTTAACCGACTGAGCCACCCAGGCGCCTCGACAATAAACTATTTTAAAGAATAGAGACCAAAAAAAAGAATAGAGAAAATATCACTAATACATGAGCCATGATTAGGGACCATCCTGACGCATCGGGTGAGTTTGTGTGTCCCTGTTCCTCAATGAAAGGAGGGGGCATATAGGGAGGCACAGTCCACTTCTGTCCACCAAAACCACAGGCCCGCAAGGCTCTCAAGTCAGAGTGTCTCCTTCCAAACAGTCCTGGTTGTTGTTGTTAAGGAAATCTGTTGCTCTTTCTGAAATAAAAACTGAACTTCCAGCAGGAAGCATTTCTCAGCAGCTTTCTGGACGTCCTTGCCCCTGCTTCTGTGTCTTTGGCTAGATTCTGATTTCCAGGAGTTAGGAACACTGACTTCCTATTCACCCCTGCCTCGAGATGCACACAGTACTAATTAATAGCTAAATATTTGTTAAATAATTTAATTAATTAATGAGTCAGAAAAGAGGACATCTGGGGATGGAATTTTGCCAACCAAATTTAAAATGGGAGAGAACTGTTTGCTAAAATTCGTGCCGATCCCTTCCCTGGGCCACGACTAATGTTTTTTAACAGCTTTGCTGATAGATGACTTATATACTAGGAATTTCACCGATTTGAATGCACTAATTCAGTGGATGTTAGTATATTCACAATTGTGCACCACTCACCATAAGCATCCCAAGAGATTCTTAGGAGCATTTGGTAAAAAAAAAAAAAAAAAAAAAAAAAAAAAACTTAGACTTTCTTCCAGTTCAGAGGGAGGAGATCCAACATCAACTTAGCATGCAGGGAATTTGATGAGCAACCTTAAGTTTGCATAATTAGTATTGCAGGTTTAAATACGGAGACATCGCCGGGGAAATTTTTTTTTTAACTTCACATTTTTTCTCCTTTGATTTACTGTTTTCTAGTTATAAATGATACATTCTTACAGTATGACATTAAAAGCTACACAAAATATTCTGAGAAAGGGAGAAAGAAGGAGGGGGGGAAGCCAGGTGAAATTTCTCTATCAAATGGTAACTAGGTCCTGACGAAACCTCTTTAGGTCCTGATATCACGTAGGTCCTGGCGAAAGCTCTGTCTCCCAGTACTGAGTAGAGCACAGAGCTGGTTCTGGGTGGGGCATGGGTAAATGTCCTCAGGGACCAAAGAATCTTCTGGGAGGAAAGAGACTGTGACCTCTGTCTTCCTTCTTTCACGGCTTGAAATAGTCTAATGGAATTCTGTCAGTGGGAAGAAATGCATTTTAGGAAAAATAAGGTGAAGGGAGGTGCCTTCAAGGAAGGTAAGAGAAATCTACAACATGAGAAGTAAATGAGGGATGATTATATATGTATTTCCCATAAACATTGAGGGAAAGCTTGAGGAAGAAATAGGTTACAAAAGGCGATGTATGAATTGAAATGCTCCTACATTAGCAGTGGGAATATAAAATGGTGCAGCCACTATGGAAAATAGTCTGGTGGTTCCTTGAAAATATGAACACAGAACTGTCAAATGACCCAACAAATCCACATCCAGGTATACATATCCAAAGAACTAAAAACAGGTGTTCAAACAAAACTGGGCACTTGAAGGTTCATGCAACAATATTCACACTACCCAAAAGGTAGGAACAATCCACATAAATGAGCATCCATACAAACAGAATAGTACAATATGTGGTCTTTTATGATCGAGGGTTTTTTTCCATTTATTATAATATTTTCAAGGTCCATGTTGTAGCATGTGTTAGAGCTTCAGTGCTTTTCATGGCTGCATAATACTCCGTGGTATGTCCATATTTCATTTTGTTTATTCAGTCATCTCTTTATGTTTTATTTATTTCTGAGAGAGAGAGAGACAGCGTGAGCAGGGGAGGGTCAGAGAGAGAGGGAGACAGAGAATCTGAAGCAGGCTCCAGGCTCTGTGCTAGTTGTCAGCACAGAGCCTGACGCAGGGCTTGAACCCACGAACTGTGAGATCATGAGCTGAGCTGAAGTCGGACACTTAACCTGCTGAGCCACCCTGGCGCCCAATATCCAGTCATCTCTTGATGGTCATTTGGGTTGTTTATGCCTCTTGACTAAACAAGTTTATATGAAATGTCCAGAATGGACAAATCCATGAAGAGACAAAGCCAATTAGTAACTGCCAGAAACCAGAGAGTGAAGGAGCCAGAGGCAAGTGCAGGTGGGGAGTGACTTCTAGTGGGCACAAGGTTTGCCTCTGAGGTAATGAAAATGTTCTGCAATTAGACTGTGGTGCTTTCAAGGGGGGTATATATATATTTCTCTTAGTAACCACCGCCCTCTAATGCATCTTCTTTCCCCTCTATTTTTCCTAAACTACAGTCTTAGAGAATGAAAGGAGAGTGGAGAGAGAAAGGAATAAAGAAGCAGGGGAGGGGCGCCTGGGGGGCTTAGTCGGTTAAGCGTCCGACTTTCGCTTAGGTCATGATCTCGCAGTTCGTGGGTTCGAGCCCCGCGTTGGGCTCTGTGCTGACTGCCAGCTCAGAGCCTGGAGCCTGTTTCAGTCTGTGACTCCCTCTCTCTCTGACCCTCCCTGCTCACGCTGTCTCTCTCTCTCTCTGTCTCTCTCTCTCTCTCTCTCTCTCTCTCTCCCTCCTAGAAATAAATTTAAAAAATATATTTTTGCTGAGGCACCTGGGTGGCTCAGTCAGTTGGGTGTCCACCTTCAGCTCAGGTCATGATTTCGCAGTTAATGAGTTCGGGCCCCACACTGGGCTCTGTGCTGACAGCTGAGAGCCTGGAGCCTGCTTCAGATTCTATGTCTGTCTGTCTGTCTGTCTGTCTCCCTCTGCCCCTCTCCCACTTGCACTCTGTCTCTCTCAAAGATACATAAACATTAAAATTTTTATTAAAATATTATTTTTGCTTAAATATAATTTCTGTGCAATAAAGGGCACAGATCATAAGACACAACGGTGAATTTTGAGAAATGTATATGCCTGTGAAAACACTTCATTTGAGATATGGAACACTTCCATTATCCCAAAATGTCCTCTGTGCCCCTTGTAGCCAATCCCTACCCATGACCGCCCCCAACCCAGTCCCCATTCCAGCCAACAACTCTTCTGATTTCTATCACCATGGATTAGGTTAAACTGTTTGAGAACTGCACATAAATTGAATCATACACTATGTACTCTTGATTCTAGTTTCTTTTGCTCAAAGATACATTCTTCTTCTTCTTCTTCTTTTTAATTTCAGGAGTAGAACTCAGTGAGTCAACATTTATGTGTGACACCCAGTACTCATGCCAACAAGTGGCCTCCTTAATGCCCATCACCCTTTTAGCCCATCCCCCCACCCACCTACATCCCTCCAGGGACCCTCAATGTGTTCTCTGTATTTAAGAGTCTCTTATGGTTTGCCTCCCTCTCTATTTTTATCTTATTTTTCCTCTCCCTATACTCAGCTGCTTTGTTTCTTAAATTCCACATATGAGTGAAATCATATGATATTTGTCTTTCTCTGACTGACTTATTTCACTGAGCATAATACATTCTAGTTCCATCCACGTTGTTGCAAATGGCAAGATTTCATTCTTTTTGATGGCTGAGTAATATTCCATTGGATATATACCACATCTTCTTTATCCATTCATCACTTGATGGACATCTAGGCTCTTTCCATAATTTGGCTAACATTGATAGTGCTGCTATAAACATTGGGGTCCATGTGCCCCTTCAAGTCAGCATTTTTGCATCTCTCAGATAAATATCTAGTAGTACAAATGCTGGGTCATAGGGGAGTTCTATTGTTAATTTTTTGAGGAACCTCCATACTGTTTTCCAGAGTAGCTGCACCAGTTTGCATTCCCACCAGCAATGCAAAAGTGTTCCCCTTTCTCTGCATCCTCACCCACATCTGTTGTTTCCTGAGTTGTTCATTTTAGCCATTCTGACAGGTGTGAGGTGGGATCTCACTGTGGTTTTGATTTGTATTTCCCTGATGATGAGCGGTGTTGAGCATCTTTTCATGTGTCTGTTGGCCATCTGGATGTTTTCTTTGGAAAAGTGTTCATGTCTTGTGCCCAGTTCTTCACTGGATTCTTTTTTGGGTATTGAGTTTGATAAGTTCTTCATAGATTTTGGATACTAACCCTTTATCTGATATGCCATTTGCAAATCTCTTCTCCCATTCTGTTGTTTAGGTTTGTTGTCAACAAAACATTCTTGAGAATCACTCCTAATGTTCCATGATCAGAAGCTTGTTCCTTTTCACTGCTGAGTTTCCCACTATGTGAAGTGATACACCACAGATACACCACAATCTGTTTATTTATTATCCCACGGATGGAAATTAGTTCATTGCCAGGTTTTGGCTAATATGAGGATGACTTATGAACATTCTTATATAATCCTTTGTGGCAATTTTTATACATTTCTTAGATTGTTAAAAATTTCTTGTCAATATGTGTTCTCTTGTTATGTAGTTATTCTCTTTGCTTCATAAATTTCAGTGGAAGATAGAGAAGGAGCCAGTAAGAGGCAAAGGAAAAAGTCAGGCTCTGCTCTGTTTCCTAGAAGGGCCATCACGTCCCATGGTCAATTGGACATTTGTTATAAGGAATGTATTTAATACATGCATTTAACCCCATTGTATGAGAAGTAGTGAGAATTCTTCTTTAAAAATATGACCTTATTATCAAAAAATATGAGCAACAGATATGCCTAAGTCCCGATATACCTTTAACACATACTCAAGGTATCCAGGGCTTTCGGTTCTTACTTTCTTCACTTCTATAAAATTTGAATTTCCTATGAGTATGCCTTATTTTAGAATCAGAAAAACAATAAAGATTCTTTAAGTCTGTTCACTGTGGGTGAATCTCTAACAACATGCCTCCTCTCCCTCAAAAATCACCATTACAATGGAATTTAATGATATCAAACACTATATATATATACATATATACATACTGTATATATAAAATATTCATCAATAGAGAGAAAATATTATACATCTGACAGGAAAAAGTCTTGAACAACCTGGAGCTGAGAAGAAGTTATCAAATTATGGCCCCATTACCCTATCCAACAAGAAAGTACTAAAATACACCCAAATAAGATTAGCAAAATAAAGAAAGTACAAACAGCAAAGATTTTTAAGTGTAAGAGTCAAAATACTGTTTTCTTCAACAGATGAAATCAGAGAAGCCGCAGTACAGACCATTAAAGATCCAAGTGCTGCCTCAGCAGGCATTTTGTTCCCGGGTGTTCTCTCGACCCCAGCCCTGCCTTCTAGGTGGTCTGCAGGGTCTTGCCAGGAATCCCCTCCAGGCCTAGGCTCTTCCTACACTGCCCGAAGAGCCTGTTCTTCCCCCTCAGGTCCCCACGGTTTCACCTCCCAGCCCTGGGGCCTCCATTCAAACCCTCTCTCCTGTGCCCCACGCAGAGTTCTCCTGATGGCCAAGTTTATGACTTATTAACCCCTTGGGAGACAAATAAAGCCCCTTCTTCTCTCTGCAGGAAGCACACACATTTCAGCAGTAGCCATGCAGCAGCCCCCCTGCCTCAGTGGTCTAACCTAAAATGCTAGCTTAAGTGCTGGGGGTCCCGGGCCCTCTAGAAAGAGGGTGTTTATGGCAGCACTACTTAAGGGCCGGACAGAGCTTCCGGTGACAGCACACAGATGGCCACCTCCTCAGCTCATGGCATGTCCTGCCTCCACTATTCACCCTCAAGGATGGAGACGCTAAAGCAGAAAATCACGAAGAGCAATTTTTTAGCAGCCGCAGGCGCACAGCTGAGCGCTGCCTCGGTTCTCGCTATGCAGCCACAACACGTCATGCTTGGAAAAGCTATTGCAGCAGTGGGGTGATCTCATTAAAATCATAAAATAAACTAAAGCAATCAACACTGCATCCTTGGAAAGCTGGAATAAGGCAGGAGCTCAGAAATTGCTGGTAGGCAAAAACATCCTTTTTCACATGGGGCGGCAGAGACGGGGGGCGGGGGGAGATTCCAGCTCCAATTCTTGCACTCAGGTATCTGAAGGCGTGCATACCTGTCTAATCCCATACCTTGCTTCTTTGGCACTCATGCGAACAAGATAATTAGCCTCAATACGTTAAAAAGTCAGCATCAGGGGCGCCTGGGTGGCGCAGTCAGTTAAGCATCTGACTTCGGCTCAGGTCATGATCTCATGGTCCATGGGTTCGAGCCCCGTGTCAGGCTCTGTGCTGACAGCTCAGAGCCTGGAGCCTGCTTCGGATTCTGTGTCTCATTCTCTCTCTGACCTTCCCCTGCTCCCTCTCTGCCTCTGTCTCTCAAAATAAAATAAAAGACATAAAAAACTTGTTTTTAAAAAGTCGGCGTCAGCCATCAGTTTCCATCTTTGGTATATACACACGAGAAAAATGTATGTATTTTCATGAAGAGACACATATAGGAATTTTCCTAATAGTGCTCGTCATAATAGCCTCCAAGTGGAAACCACAAAACAATCATCAAGAGGAGAATGGATAAATAATGCAGCAATGAGAATTCGTGATCTTCAACTCTGCAAAAAATACACTTGGAGCGTGCCACAGGCATCACGCTGAGTGACGGAAGCCAGGCGCAAGGGGGCAAAGGGCAGGATGCCATTTACGTAAGGCAGACAGATGCTAGGTTAGTATGATGTTAGGACTCGAGAGAGGGGTTACCCGTGGAGGCAGGGGGTGACCTCTCATGAGGCCTGAGGGGACTCCTGGGGGGCTGATCATGTTCTGTTTTGCTTTTTATCTGGGCGCTGGTTTCATGGGAGTAACCTGCTTTGAAATCTCACTGAGCCGTACACTTATGCACACCTTTGTACGTATATTATAATTTGATAATCCATTTGACAAGCATAAAGCTTCAGTTAGGCGAGATGAATAAGCTCTACAGATCTGCTGTGCAGCACTGTACCAACAGTCAACAATAACATATCCTGCGCGTAAAAATTTAAGAGAGCAGATCCCGGGTTAAGTGCATTTGCCACAATAAAAATTTTGTAAATGGGGCTTAGTCATTAGACAAAGTCCTCAGAATCAGACTGTGATAGACGCCCAGTGACTGTAAATTACAGTGAAGGAAATCTAAAGTAGCAGCAAATGGTTGAGTGATATAAGGTATGTTCTGTGGCTGATACCTATATAGGAAAGAACTTGGAAAAGCAGGGAAAGAAAGTGAGAAACTGTGTCAAGTTTTACTATGTCCCTTCTTGGAAAAACCAGAATATACCAATCCCAAAAATGTCTCTGATCAACAGACCTAGCTCGCCAAAAGAAGGTCACGTGTCAAGGCAAGAGGTAACCAATCTGTGCAATTTCTTCCCTCCACTGAAAGACATCAACAATATCATCATGTTCTTATTCAAAGAAAAAAGATGCCAATTTAAAAGCAATTGCTTTCCCTTGTTTTTCATGTTGATAACTGGCGCCAGACCCTCAGATTGGCACAGGACAGCGTGTCTGAGGTCTGCGGGTAGGATCCCTGAACCCAGAAAGAATTGCCCAGAGCCAACAACAGAGGTTGATGAGGATGGCGGCTGGAGAGGAGCCTGGCGCTGCCTCCAGGTGAGAGTGCTGGTCCGAGGCATAAATGCCGGCAGAGGCCAGTAACAGAGTGGGGGCGGGGCAGCGAGCTAGGGACTTTGGGGAATGAGAGCTAGGAAGCCAGCAACTTACCAAATTCTCCTGGAGCCAGGCCGGGGCACCGACTCCTTGTTGGAGCCACGTCCGCTGCGCAACACCCAGACACTCAACATTCGGTTCCAGCCACACACAGGTGGAAATCCTCAAATGCTAGAGCGAGAGGACACAGGCACAGGCGTTCAGAGAGCCATACACGTATGAGACAATTGAGCATCATTTTATACATGCACAGCCCACAAATGTCTGCTGTTGGTTAAGCATCCGGCTCTTGATTTTGGCTCAGGTCATGATCTCACACTTTGTGAGTTCGAGCCTACTTGGGATTCTCTATCGCCCTCTCTCTCTGACCCTCCACCACTTGTGCTGCCTCTCTGAAAATAAACAAACAACTTTTTTTAATCTTAAAAAGAATCTCTGATGAAATTGTGACCAGGATAATGAGACTCTACCGAGCTGGTTTTTCCTCCAAAGAACACCTTTGGGATAAGCCGAGTACCTTTGACATCCACCAATCTTATTACTCCTTAAGGTCCCTTTCCCCCACAGAACTGTTTCTCTCGCTTTCAGGCTCGACAGCTCCCCTGGAGATCTCAGTAAAATGCAGATTCTGATTTGTGGCTCTGGACACGGGCCTGAGATCCTCCATTTCTAACAAATTCCCACATGATGCTGATGCTGCTGGTCTGTAGATCACAATTTGAGCAGCAAGATCCCAAAATAGGGATTTTTTTTTTTTTTACCTGATCATCGGAGCCTGACAGAATCCTCTTACTGATATTTTCCAATTTTATTTGAATATACACTAACAGTCTCTGGAAGACACAAAGACCCTATCAACAGTGATGGTGGGGGGTGGACACTGGCTGATGGAGAACAGAGGCAGGAGAAATACCACTGCCTGTATACGATTCATGAGCCATGTGAAGATATAGCCATCCTAGAAATTCAATAAATTTACAGCAGGGAGGAAAAAAAATAAAAACCCAAGGATTCATTTGTTACCTCTGGTTTGTTCCTAGGGAGTAAAGCAAGCACCCGTATAATCCGTGTCAACATTTTATTCTTTCCTTAACTTGGTAGGCAAAGCCAGGGCCATTGCGTGGAGACAAAATTAGCATCCAGGAAGCACTAGGCTTGATCACAGGACCCCTCCTCTTGTCCCGCAGGCACTGATGGTGAGCGCTGTCACCGAGATGTGGGGTGGCTTCAGTGACTAATAACTAATGGCGAGCTGCCTATTTCAATGCAAGCACATATCTAAGATCTAATTCGTTAATAAGATAAAGAAGCCCGCTAAGGTTACAACTCCTTCCAAGCCATGGATTTTCCGGCATTGGGATCAGGAAGAGGACTGACACATGCGTGGCCTCGAAGCCCGAGTGGGAAAATGAACACTTCGTTGGAGGAGGGCGGATGTCCTTTAATCGACCCACTGATTCCCAAATACATTTTCGGACAGTGATTTCTTCAAGTTATGATGTATTCGTAAATAGAAAACTTGATGAAAAAGAGTGTGAAGGGTGTTGGATATTTACTGGTAAGCTTTTTAATGAAGGATGGTATGCAAAGCAAAGTGCACGCATCAGAAGTATGTACAGAGTAGTGGAATACCACCAAGTGAATACGTCCAAGTAAAAGAATCAAGAAATAGAACATTTGCAGAACAGAAAGACCTCCTTGTGTTTCCTCCAGTCCTTAACCCCCATCCCAAGGTAACCTCTATTTTGACTTCTAGTAGCACAGGAGTTACCTCTGGTTTCAAATGTTACAGAATGACACCACAATATTTTACTTGTAAGATTTTAATTAGCACCCTCGCGATCCCCAGTTCCAATCAGCAAGTGGTATGTCCTTGTCTCTATGCTCAGAAAGGGGTGGCCGTGTCGGGCTGATTAAGTCAGTGATCAAACTACATCCAGAAACCACTGTGTGCTGTGCTTTTTACTTTTTTTGAACTAACTGCATGAGGGACACCATGCCCCCGAATCACAACACCTCTCTATGAAAGGACACATCCCGGGACAGTGTCTTTCTCTCCATTCTCTTTCCAAGTCATCAATTTTAAATTACCAAGTGACCCAGAGGTCCACAATCTCCTCCGAGGAGAGTGGAGGGGATAAATCTTCAGCCTGTCAACAAACCCTGCAACAACAATATCCCTGTTAGCCTCGTTAGGACGAAATTCCATTCTCTTCTGCTCTGGGGAGGAGAGAGGCTGCAGCCTCTGAAATTAGATGATCTTCCGCGCCGGTGCAAGACGGGGACGGCCAGGGGTGACTTTGTTTCGGATTTATAGGGTGACTAAGTGGGGTGCCTGAGGGATGTCTTTTGGGTGCGGACACTCTGGGCAGGGAAGACAGATCAAGTAGCACAAAGAAAACTTCAGAAGAAAATGCTATAAAGGCAAGTGATGAAGTTGCTGACGGAAGACAGACTTGGAAAGCTAGTTCTGTAGTACGGACGTCGGGAAGCAGGGCTATTTACCAGCATGCAGAGGGGACTGGATACTGAAAGGACAGCAGTATCTTTACTTTGCCATTTTTTCCCTCAGAAAAATCCCTCTGGCTGAAGTCTACCTCACTCCATGTCAAACCCAGCAAGACTGAGGACATAATAATAGTCATGGGGAGGAATCTGAGGAACAAGAGCCCATTTTATCATTGCAGGAGAGATGAAAGCTTCCTTCGTGGTCCAGAATAAAACTGTTACGGCTGTAGAATGGTTAAGAGTTTAATACAAGATGTTCAACCATGCAAAGTCCTATTGTCACATCCAGATGTATGTTACAGAGCCCGATGTCTTGACTAGGTAGCACTTCCCATCTTATTTTAGGTCATTAGAACCTACTGGAGCTGGTGTACAACTTTTATAAAAGGAGGCCAAGGCAACTTGCAATGCTTTCAGTCAGCAAACATTCACAGCTGGCATGAAGCGAGGTCTATACCCTGACCTGGGGAAACTCACCCCAGGGTTGATATGAGCATCACCTGGGAGGGGAGGTGACCTGTAGAAGCCCAAGCCCTTCCCCACTCCTGAATCAGGACCCACACTGGAACAAGATTCCCAGGTGCTTTACATCCACATTTAAATTGGAGACGCTTTGAGCCTAAATATGAACGCAAGTTCAGTTATTCTCACCCCTGGCCACACATCCGAACGTCCTGGAGGATTTGGAAAGTCCTGGTTCCCAGTAGAGCAGCAGGTCACAAGAAGAACCTGGGGTCATGACGTGGGGTGGGAACAGTGTTGGTGTATTCGAGGATCAGCAGGTAGGGCTGAGTGGGAAGGTCAGCGGGAAAGGCTGTTCCAAGGAGAGGTTCAGGCCATGGGAACCAGTAAGGGCTTTATGTGATGGGGAGCCATTGGTGGGTTCTGAACTGGGACTGACGTGTAAGCCTTCAGAATATGAAAAACACTCAAGCTCTGACTCCATTAAAAAGCAAACAAAACTCCTACATATTAACTTATAGTGGTTAGTCTATCAATGCAGTGTAGAAACCAAAATGTTGTCACGATAACACAAAGCACAGAGTAAAATGAATTAAGTAAACCCACAGGTTGAAGACCTTACCTGATATTGCAAGACCGATTGATCAACTGGCCGACTGGGCGGGGGCGGGAGCCGGAGAGAGAGGGAGAGGGAGAGAGATGGAGGAGCGGGAGCGGAAGAGAACGTGCCAGAGAGAGCGCCCCTCCGTGGATGGGAGGTTATTTACAAGAGAGCATAGATGGGACACGCTTCCCAGGCTGCTACTTGGGCTGTGCCCTCCTCCACTTCCAACACTTCCTCTACTGCATCCTTTTTTGCCAGACCCTCGCTAATGCTCCCCTGAGAGACGTCACTAACATCACTTCCATGAGCTCTGGTAGAGCCTGTGTGCATGGCTCTTGTCCTTATCCTGAAAGGGGCCTGCCTCCCTTCTCCCTCCAAATCCCGAAAATCATGATTCTGGGAGGGGGGATGACAGAGCAAAGTCAAAAGAAGTGAGAGACAGAGGACAGGGTGTGAAGTCCGGGCGACAACGCCCAAAGACTCTTAGTTAAATTCACCAAAGACAGTAAATACCCTCCAACCCAGTTCTCCCCACGTGACAGATTCGGAAACTGAAACCCAGCAAAGTGAAGCATTTTGTTTGTTTGTTTGTTCATTTATGGTCAGACATGTGGAGGTAGTTTGTGGCCAAGTCCAGTGTAGAACCCAGGCTGTCAGCGAAATCGCCTGCCTCTGAGGAGCGCCAAATCCCCTCTTTGTGGGCACCATTTGCCCCCAGAGAGCCTGACACCATCCTACGCCCTGAGCTATAGTCTGGATGCCTCCCGTTGTCCCTGTCCTTGGAGCTTCTGTGACTATCCCAAAAATTCTCACTTCAGTCAGGACAAATCCAAGAAATATATGGAAATGTCAGACACCCTTCAGAGGCTATGGAGTATAAAGACCCCTTAACTGGTGGAGGAAGTCCCAGAACTTCCCCAACTTCCCAGACCTGAGTCATTTCAGCAGGCCAGCAGGAAACTCTGAGGAACCAGAATTTGTAAGACCCTTCACGGAGGTGGCCGTCAGCCCAAGAAGGTCGCCCAGGGCTTGGCACGATCCCATGTTACCTACGGCAACTGTGTAGCCCATAGACAAGCCCCAGCAGCCAGCACGTAAGCCAGCAGGCTTCACAGGCTTGGAAATAATGGCCTCCAGAGTCAGGCACATTCTGGCAAGAGAAGTGGGATTGGACCCCCAACACAGGAAGCACTCAGGGCCCACCACCAGGGCACCAACTCTAGCTCGTGCTGCATGCAAGCCACTCCCAAATGCAGTGGCTTAAAATAATAAGCATTTATTAATTCTACTGTTCCTGTAGATCAGCCAAGAGATTCTTGCATCCTGGCCTGTCTAGGGTGGCCTCACTCATGTGTCTGCTAGTTGGCACGGTGGCTGGGCCACAGCTGGGATGGTTTGTCTGCTCCATGATGTTTAGCAGGCTAGTCTGGGCTTCTTCGCACGGCGGGCTCAGGGCTGCGAAGAGCACCCAGGGAGGGTGAACTCCAAAGGGAGGCTGGGGGGCTCTTGAAGATTCTGTGACATATTTGCTCCCTTCCTGCAGCCAAGTCCAGATTGAGGGGGCAGAAAAACCGACTCCATCTCATGTGGGGAGAAGCAGCAAAGTTAACTCGATAGAACAGAGATGGGAGGAATTTATGGCCGTCTTTGCCATCAATCACACTGTCTGTGGCAGAAGAAATACTCTCTAGAGGGGCGCCTGGGTGGCTCAGTCGGTTAAGCATCTGACTTTGCCTCAGGTCGTGATCTCACGGTTCGTGGGTTCGAGCCCCGCGTTGGGCTCTGTGCTGACAGCTAGCTCAGAGCCTGGACCCTGCTTCAGTTTCTGTGTCTCCCTCTCTCTCTCTCATCCTCCCCTGCTCACGCTGTCTCTCTCCCTCTCTCATAAATAAATAAAACATTAAGAAAAAAATTTTTTTAAAGCAATACTCTCTAGAAGCACTTGCTTCGAAGTCCCATGCGCATAAACTTCTTTCCCATGAATGATACACGGCTTCTTGTTCTTGTTTCCCAGTCGCTTGCTTTGCCTCTTCAGTGACTGGGTCCTACAGAGACAGCACACTATTCCAGCCCGAGAATATTGTAATAAAACTAGCTAGTAGTGTTCCCTATCATCTCGTGATTTATATATTACATCCACACGCTGGTTATTTTTGTCCTCAGGGTCATTCATGCGTACAGCAAGTAAAATTTTTTTAAATGCATTGTTTTCCTATTAAAGGTATTTTACAGGACACTTTTACTCTGAGAGCCTGCTTGTGGGCAGCGGCTTTCTGCCCAATAGCAATGCTACAAATTATATTTAGCAAATTCCATGCTGTAAGATGGTAACAGGCTATGGTAGAAATAGAAGGTTTCGCTGGTTGTTTACTGCTTGTATCGTGTATTTTTTATATATCAACGTGGGGATGTTTAAAGGTCAGGATTGCATTTACACTCGAGTTGTCTAAAATAAAGCCGTAATAGGGAAACTCAACAATATTTTTCCCCCCGTGCATGCTCCATTTTCTCTCTGGCCAAGTCCTCCGGGGCTCAGATAACACACAACCTAGCTTGCGTTCTGGGATATGGGAGCCAAAGGGGCTGCACTTTTTTTTTTTTTTTAAGATGGCAAGTTTCTAAGAATAATTAGGTTTTCATCGGTACTAATGACACTCGACTTATTTACATTTGGAAAGACCTGACCTTAGTGTTCCTCCTTTCTGTATATGTCTAGAATTTTATGAACTAGCTCAGTCAAATGCAGCCCATCTATTCCAGTCCTAAAGAGAACAGAGGAAAACCACCAGGGATCTGTTCCAAATGCTAATCCCCTCCTACAAGTAGCTCTCTAGGTAGTATGTAAATTCACCCTTCTATCAAAAGCATCCATGAGATGTATTCACTGCCCTTACAGGTCATCTGGAGGTGTCCCGGATGTGTGTGCATGGAGGTAAGGATATCTGTGCATCTGCATAGGAGAGTATTTTTTCCTTCATTTGTCAAGTTAGGCCAAGTCCCACCCACTTTGTAAACAGGTCCTCTTTTGGGGCGCCTGGGTGGCTCAGTCAGTTAAGCATCCGACTTCGGCTCAGGTCATGATCCCACGGTTCATGGGTTTGAACCCGCGCAGGCCTCTGTGCTGACAGCTAGGAGCCTGGAGCCTGCTTCAGAATCGGTGTCTCTCTCTCTCTACCCCTCCCCCACTCTCTCATGCACTCGCGCGCTCTCTCTCTCAAAAATAAACATTAAAAAAGATTTTAACATGTCCTCTCCTGAGCGTAAATATGTCATTAATGCTACAACACAAGGGTTGCCCAACTTTTTCCATAAAGGGCCAGACAACACACATTTTAGGCTTTTCCAGCCACCCGGTCTGTCACAACTCCTCGGCTACGCTGTTGTAGCATGAAAGGCACATGGACAGTCTGTAAGCACACGGAGGCTGTGTTCCAATAACACTTTATTTATGGACACTTAATTCTGAATTTCATATAATTTTCACCCATCACAAAACATTATTCTTTAAAAAGATTTTTTTTGCCACCATCTGCAAATGTCAAAACCATCGTCAGCCCTTGGGTTGTGCCGAACTGGGCTCTGGGGCGGATTGGACCAGCGAGCCATAGTTTACTGAGTCCTGACCCAGCGTATTAATTAGCGGAGCAATCATCTGACAAAGGAGGCAAGGATTCCAGACTGGAGCTCTCCCAACTCCACTTTGGCACATCTATTTGCTCCATAAATACATTTCTATGCGAAAGCTAATTTCTTGCAAAAATTTTAAGCGACTCTGCTTTTATATACAACTGCAGGGAAGAACTGCTTCTTTGTGCTTCTGGATATTTTTTTTTAAGTAAAGATAAAAGCCATTTGATAGCAAATGAGTTTTCCCTTGCTTTATTTGCACATACGTTTGTGGGTTTAGGTCTTTCCTTTTTCCTTATTTATTCTTTGCAGAGCCTCAGAGGTCTTTGTCTGAGTGACGGGACAATGATCTGTGAGTGGGCAACATGAGTAATAAATCACTGAGTTGTGGAACAAAACTCATTCTGATAATGGTAACTCGGTCCTTCATCTCAGAATCAGCAAATTCTGTCCTGCAAGACCTTCTATTATGCATTGGAGTCCCAGCCCTGTATTGTCTTCGATTACAGTATATCATAAAGACCTGTGTTCAATCTGATTCTTTTTGATTTTCCAATTTAGATCTCAAGAAGTGAATAAAATCAATGTCAGCATTTTGACAGTGGTCGTACTTCAGACTTTGTTCAGCATTTTCTATAACTTCTGTTGCTCTGTATTCTGATGATACAGAGAGAATGTTTCAGGGTTTGCATTTCATCTCATTGGATTAAATGTTTCTGTCTGAGAGAGAGGAGGCTGAATGCCTCCTCATCCACATAAAACTGCTCCCCAGCTCATCTCAGTCGGATGAATTAAACTGGTCTGGTGAATCTTTTAATGTTATTTTGCCATCTGATGCCTTCTGACTTTTTGGCAAAAATATCGTACTGCATTTATTGAGTAGCGGTTTTAACTTTTTAAGTGGCTGTTTGAATAAGAAACCTATTTTGATTTCCTTTCCCCGTAGTCAAGGTGATAGGACATCAAGGTCTTCTGTGTGATTAAAGGCTCCCTTGAGGTTCTTTTGAGGTACTTCTGCTAAGGTATTTTTTACGTCCTCCTTCATTCCTGTGTTACCACCTAAAACAATCGCACAAACATCTAGTTTTCAGAGTAAGCCATTTCCTTCTTCAGGTTAACCATGAATTCAACTCATTTCAGTGATTGTTGGAGATTTAACCGGATGCCGAGTTTGGAGCTAGGAATTGGGAAAGGCACAGATAGGCCTGGGAACGTGCCCGATCCCCAGGTGTTTATGCTTGTCTTGAAGAATAAGAGCTCAAATGCCAATAACAATCCAATGGAATCGAATGTGTGAACTGGGTCTTAGGGGGAGGGATCTAGATAATACAGAGATTAGCATCAGTTTTGAGTGTCCTGGGCTTTAATTCAGATTAAACCACTGCTATTATTGTCTACTTTGGTGTGATAAAATGAGTCAGCCTCTTTCTGCTTTGCGATCAAACTATGAAACTTTATTTTTTTTTTTAATTTTTAATGTTTATTTTTGAGAGAGAGAAAAAGAGAGAGTGGGGAGGAGGGTCATGGAGAGAGGGAGACACAGAATTCAAAGCTGTGTTTTTAGCACAGAGCCCGATGTGGGGCTCGAACCCATGAACAGAGCTGTGAGCTCATGACCTGAGCCGAAGTCAGACACCCAACGGACTGAGCCACGCAGGGCCCCCTGAAACTTTAAACCATGAAATTAAAAGTGGTATTCTCAGGGTGCCTGGGTGGCTCAGTCGGTTGGGCGTCCGACTTCAGCTTGCAATTCGGCAGTTTGAGCCCTGTGTCAGGCTCTTTGCTGACAGCTCAGAGCCTGGGGCCTGCTTCGGATTGTGTCTCTCTCTCTCTCTGTTCCTCCCCAGCTCGCACTCTGTCTGTCTCCCTCTCTCTCAAAAATAAAGATTTAGAAAAAAAAATTTTTTTGGAAAGCCATTCTCTACACCTACCAAATGGACTCAGTACTCAGTATTCCAGCAGGGGGGAAGAAAAGGACTTAAAAAAATGACATTGTTTGAGACATGACCAATTTTCTGTTTTGACTTTACCATTTAGTGCAGAAAAAAATTTGCTCCTTAATTGCACAAAAAGCAAATCTTCTGAATCAAAGAACTCACGCAATTGATTTGGGGCACGTACATTGAACAGATGGTTTGATGCAACTGGCTGCCCTGTGCAAAGCAGTAGAGCTAACAGCTTGCGTTCCACGTCGGTGCAGGCCGCTTCAGGTTAAGCTCTGTCCAGGAAAGTACAGAGACAGTTATTCAGGGTCAGAGGGGAGAGGAAGTAATTGGGCTAAGAAGTGAGTAAGCTTCAAGACCTTGCCCATCTGAGATGACGTCAGGATAAGCAGTGGGCCTGAACACACGTGTAAACATCAACGGAAAAGCTAATCCAGGGATCCCAAGGGAAGACATTCTAAGAGACGGAAGGAAAAAAGCAATGCACCAGAGAATCAAAGCAAAGATGAGGAAAGACCTTGGTACAAAAAAATCAAAGGCTTGTCCTCACCTAGAACTTCTTACTCTCCTATGAAACCCTGGACCAAACCCCTGGGCTGTCTGAAAGGGCTGATACTTATAACATCTGACCCCAGAGAAAATTAAGAGGATTGTAGTTTCCCAAAGTTTCACTTCACTTCTTTAAGCCTATCACCACAAATATATTTTTTAAAGATAGATACTATTGGGGCACCTGGGGGCCTCAGTCGGTTAAGCATCCAGCTTCGGCTCAGGCCACGATCCCACAGAAGTTGGGTTCAAGGCCCGCATTGGGCTCTGCACTGACAGCTCAGAACCTAGAGGCTGCTTCAGATTCTAGGTCTCTCCCTCTCTCTGCCCCTCCCCCAGCCGTACGCTGTGTCTCTGTCTCTCTCTCTCTCTGTCTCAAATTAATAAACATTAAAAAATTTGTCAAAAAACCCCCAAAAACCCAGACATCATTAATTAGCACTGAACTTAGCAAACTGTGAGGTTTAGCATTTTGGATGCAGCTTCAGCTAAAGATATATCCTGATAATCAAGAGAATGGCCAGGGGAATCCAGTAGAAACCAAGAGCTTTAAGCTTTGAGCGTGCTCTCTACAACTACTTAAATGGCCACTACAGAACTTTAAATCAGGACACATTTTCTGCTTCTCCCTCTCCGAGCTGGCGCTGTTTGTCTTCCTTATAAAGGACTTCATGTGAGAGGTCTCTGATGAAAGGTAGTGCTCTGAGAAGCATAGGTGGTGTCGGGGCATAGCCCGCCGCCAGCAGCTCAGCCGCAGAATTGTAGCTACAGATCACGGCGAAATTGAAAAGAGAGGGAGTTGGCCCCATGGACGGATCTAATGGCCCAGCAGCTGTCACTTCCTTGTGTAAATGCTTGCTGTTCCTCAATGGTGATTTTTTCCCCCTAGAAACCAGCTCAAACCAACATATGACCCTTTTGTATAATCTATATAGACTGTTGGTTTACTGCAGAGCACTTGAAATTGAAAATACAAAAGCTTTCTTTGAGTGTTAGAACAAAACAGCTTCGGACTTGCTCCGAAAATGCACATTGTGGACAGATTCTTATCTGGAGGGGCCTTTGATTTCCAGCCAAGTTCAGAGGAGGACGGTCTAATAACAACGCAGCAAAGCAGTTCGAGTAGGAAATTCACATAGAGGTTTTCAGAGAATGTGGAGATAAAATCCGAAAGAGAAATTCTCAAAACAGTCTCCAAACCAATAAATTCTACTCCTTCACCTCCCCCAGGATGAAAATGAAAGCATAAAAGAATAGCCTTTTTGTATTAGCAAGAGTAGGCTGTTTTCGCGCTCTCTCTCTTTTTTTTTTTTTTTTTTTTTTTTTTAGTAACACTTACTGGCTATTTCTGATTACTGAAAACACACATACCAATTGTAGGAAATTGGAAAATACCCATAATCCCACCACTCTAAGATAACTGTTCTTCCTGTAGACACCCACACTGTGGGTTTTTTTTTTTTAATGAAAGTTTTATCCCACTGTGTGTACGATTTTGTAGGAGTAAGTTATTCCTGAAAAGGCAGTGACGGTCAGGTGAATCTTCAAGAAACATCGATTGTAAAGGTTAGCTGACAACAGTTTTCACTTCTCTGATATACTTTCTCCCATGGCTATGGCCAAGTGGAATGCATATTACAGCGTCAAAAGAGACTGTGGCACTTCAACAAAATAAGGAGGAACAGTCAAGTTAGATGCACAGAGAATCATGATGGAATCAAAACCTGGGCTTGGCCGTTTGACACTTCCTCTAGTTAACTGCCAAAGAATTTCATGAGCTTCTCATTCCATCCTATTCTACCACCAAACCAATCTAACTCTCACTTAGCTGGGCCCCCAGATAATCATAAATGCAATCAGAAATGTGCTCTAGGAAATGGCTTCGTCCACACCAAATTCCTACGGCATGTGACTGTGTGTGGCCGTGTGCACACACTCATTTCTAACGATCACCCCAAAAATAAAGGCATTTTCTCTTTCTCATGAAGGGCAACACAAAGTAATCATGAACTAATTATAAAAGCTACTATTTAGGGGCGCCTGGGTGACTTAGCCAGTTAAGCATCTGACTTTGGCTCAGGTCATGATCTCATGGTTTGTGAGTTCGAGCCCCGTGTCGGGCTTCCAGCAAAGCCTGCTTCAGATCCTCTGTCCCCTCTCTCTCTTTGGCCCTCCTCCACGGATGCTTTCTAAAATATAAAAATTTTTATAGGCTCTGTGCTAAGTGATTCTGCTCGCATCATTGAATCGAATTTCTTTCCTGATCACACTATTCAGACTGCAACCTACTCCCCCCCGACCCCCCGCACCCAGCACTCAAGTTCGCTCCTGTGCACTCTTTCCCAGAACATTTATCACCTTTTAAATACCTTATTCTTAACTCGTTTGGTTGTTCTTTCTATCTCTACCACGCCATTGTATGTTTTGCTCATTGATGTAACCCAAGATCCTCGGTTTCTGACACATAGTAGGGGCTCATGAAATATCTGTGTACTGAACAAAGGCGTGAATGCTTTACTTCAGCTTCAAAACAGCCCTTGGAGATTGATGCTATGAGCTCCATTTCAGAGAAAAGGAGGTTCCAAAGGAGATTGCAACAATTTGTAATAAAATTTTGGTCTTGAAATCAAATCTCTCTAGACTCCAAATCTTGTACTTTATTTTTTATATATTTTTGTTTGTTTGTTTGTTTTAGAGAGAGTGTGTGCAAGCAGGAGAGAAGGGGAGAGAGAGAGAAAGAGAGAGTCTTAAGCAGGCTCCACACGCAGCTCGGAGCCTGATGTGGGGGTCCATCCCACGACCCTGAGATCATCACCTGAGCCCAAATCAAGAGTCAGACACTCAACTGACTGAGCCAGCCAGGCCCCAGAATCTTGTACTTTATTTTTTTTAGTGTTTATTTATTTGTGAGAGAGAGACAGAGCATGAGCAGGGAAGGAGCAGAGAGAGAAGGAGACACAGAATCCGAAGCAGGCTCCAGGCTCTGAGCTGTCAGCACAGAGTCCGACATAGGGCTTGAACTCACGAACTGTGAGATCATGACCCAAGCCACAGACGCTTGACCAACTGAGCCACCCAGGTGCCCCAAGAATTTTCTACTTTAAACAGTGGTCCTCAGACCAGTGCTGTTCTGGGAACTGTTACACTTGAGGTAAGTGAAATTGAGAGAGAATGTTTGGAAACTTCTAGAAGAGTTTGACATTGCCACAACAGCTAAGAGAGTCTATTGGTGGACTCATCTCATGGAGCAGGGCACGGACCAGCTTGGCTGTTGTCACACCAGCCTGGAGAGTCACACATGGGTGCAAGCTGCACACCAGTCACACACAGTAAGAGCACATTACATTATGTCACATCTTAGGAGTCCTCTGTCACCTGTCACTCTACAGGGGATAAAAATCAGAGGCAATTTAGGGATTTATTTCTTTTAGTAATTTCTCATTTTTACAACATGTTAACTTTTAGACATTAACATCATTGACTAAATTAAGAAAGTAAATTTTAGTGCTGAATTACATTTGACAAAACAAGCTTCACTGGGACGTTTTTGTACAGAAGATAAACCATTTCTGATTGCAGCAGGAGTAGTAAACCAGCTGATGCTAATCAAAGCTGAGTCCTGAAAAAGGAAGGCCAAGAGGAATTTGTACTAGGTTTATTCACAAGCATTTTCCTTCAAGTGGTGAGCTGAGTTTTGTAGCCATAACCGATGGTAAAGTGCTTCAAGCCCAGTGTACTAGTCGTAGAGATTTTCTAGCTAAAAAAGGCAATAAAAATATCAAAATGTAAGCAGCATTTATAGGCCAGACATAAAGAAACAAGTTGAAGATAAAAAAAATCTTTGAAAAAAAAGAGTATCTGAAATAAAAAGTCAACAGAAGCAGACACTTGATTTTTCACATGTAAACACAGGTGCCCTGCAGGCTTCTTATAGAGTAGTAGCCCTTCAACTTGCAAGGACTACAACTTATATACAATCACCACAGCATCAGAGAAAGACACAACAAATATATTTGCTTGGAAATGTTGGGGGAATTGGTGGCAAAGAAGGTAGCTCAGGTATCAACTTTCCAACAACAGGGACCGGCTAGTTTACAAAAGAGTAACTCACAGAAAACATAAAGCTTGCGAAGTGTTTTCCATTGCAACTCGGTATCGTTAGCAAATAGTTACTACAGCAACTTTTAGCATCTGTACGATTTCACTATGATGGAAATCTTACGGAAGAATGGTTTTGTCATCCTCACTGTTGAAAATACAACTAGCACTGCATGGTATAAAACTGGGAAGATAAATGTTTCATCTGATAAAATGTTGCCAATACATGTCTTCGGTCAAAAGTTTAGGTTGCAAGTAAACATAATTTTTTTTTTAAGTTGGCTCCATGCCCAATGTGGGGCTTGAACTCATCACCCTGAGATTAGCAGTCACATGCTCTACCAACTGAGCCTATCAGGCACTCCTCGAAGTGATGTTCTGAGGGTTCAGCTACAATTATACAAAAACCATTCTGAGTAGCTACTCAGATCAAAGTGTCTCCAGAATGTCAATCAAAGCTCTTTCCTTCATCACGAAAATCTTGCTACGAAAATAATGTCCGCTGAGCTCAACAGTGTGGTTACTGTCATGATAAATCTGAGAATTACATTAAAGCTAATGTTTTACGTTTCACATTGTTCTCTACATTTTGTGATAACATAGAAACTGAACATAAACAATGATTATCGCATGCTGAGAAAAGTTTGGTTGAGAAGGTTTGAACTACGGAATGAACTCTGTTTCTGCAATATAGGAAACCAGTTTAATCCAGCTTTTTAAAGGTACAAATTAGAAAGCCAGTTTGTTGGAGCACCTGGGTGGCTTAGTCGGTTAAGCGTCTGACTTTCGCTTAGGTCATGATCTCGCGGTTCGTGGGTTCAAGCCCCGCATCGGGCTCTGTGCTGACTGCCAGCTCAGAGCCTGAGCCTGTTTTGGAGTCTGTCACTCCCTCTCTCTCTGACCCTTCCCTGCTCATGCTGTCTCTCTCTCTCCTAGAAATAAATAAATTTTAAAAAAAAGCCAGTTTGTTATTTTTGTGTTAGAGTTTCAGGATAATTATGATCAGAGTTCCGTACTTATCCCATGCAAGGATACACACAATATGTTTTCTGATGGCAGTTAAGATCTAAAAACCTAGACAAAAGGTAAAACATTGGAAGAACAGAGTTTGTAAAGACTGTTAAGACATATTCCATAATTTAGCAATTACCATGGACTTGAATAACCATCTCCATATTGCATACCTGCAGAAAGTTTTCTCTGAATACCTTACAAATCTGATAGAACATTTTGAGTTTATTTTCCTTCAAAAAAATCACACACAGTAAATTCATGGATCTTTAACCCATCCTTTTCTTTTTTGCTTTTTTTTTTAATTTTCTTTTAACGTTTATTCAGTTTTGACAGAGACAGAGGGTCAGCGGGGAGGGGCACAGAGAGAAGGAGACACAGAATCTGAGGCAGGCTACAGGCTCAGAGCTCTCAGCACAGAGCCCGACCCAACACGGGGCTCGAACCCACGAACCACAAGACCATAACTTGAGCGGAAGTCAGATACTCAACCAACTGAGCAACCCAAGCACCCCTGACCCATCTCTTTCTTTAAAAAAGAACTTAAGGGGCACCTGGGTGGCTCGGTCAGTTAAGCAGCTGACTCTTGATTTCGACTCACATCATGATCTGAGGAGTTCTGCAGTGGGCTCTGCACTCACAGTGTGGGGCCTGCTTTGGATGCTATGTCTCTCTCTCTCTCTGCCCCTCCCCACCCCTTGCTCTCTCTCAAAAATAAATAAACATTAAATAAGTAAATAAATAAGAACTTAAATCCAATTATAGGTTACAGGATTGGTTGTTAGAACTGGCTGCTGATGAAAGATTGCAGATGAATTGTGAAAATACAGCATTGCTTAATTCATTCTGGATAAAAGTTAAAAACAAATATCCCCAGCTTGCTGAAACTGCCTGAAAATACCTTCTTCATTTCCCTCAGCACTCGTACTTAAGACTGATGTCTTTACTCTGAGTGTTATTAAAAGAAAACCTAGAAACACTTTAGATATACATTATTAGGCTCTGTGAGTTGTCATGTCTAGATTAGTTAATGAACAAGAAGGATGCTCGTTTGTTATGGCACTGCAAATACTGATATATACAGTGATATATACATATATACAATGTTTGTCCAAAAATGTGTATAGGCATTTAATATAAGCAATTGCTACTTTGCTCTACTTTTGTTTAGCTGTGATTGTGGAATAACAAGCAGATATGTGTAATGGTGATTATACTAATAGCCTATATGCACATTTTCATAAACAACATACATAGTGTCTGTGACTCTTTTCTTTTTTATGTTTTATATGCTTCAATTATATTTGTTGAAGTATAATTTGACGTCTGTTGACTCTAATAAAACATTTAGACTTGAATCTTATGTCTTTGGGTCTTTTTCTTTTATTTTTCTAGTATTTTGGTTTTATTGTATTTTTACAAAAGTACTCGTTTACTGTGGGCTGGAAAGTGTTTTCAGTATCGAATCCTTCACCAGAGATAGCTTGAGAAGCACTGTCTAACTGCGTCCACTCAGGGGCCATGTTGGCCTACATTCATCTCAGTCCTTTATTTATTTCTAAGTGTATTCATTTCTGAGAGAGAGAGAGAGAGAGAGGCAGAGTAGGGGGAGGGCGGAGGAAGCAGAAAGAGAGGGAGACATAGAGACACAGAATCCGAAACAGGCTCCAGGCTCTGAATTGTCAGCATATAGCCCGATGCTGGGCTCGAACTCATGAATCACAAGATCATGACCTGAGCTGAAGTCAGACGCTTCACCGACTGTCAGGTGCCCCGTCTCAGTCCTTTAGAATTGGCCTGGTCCACCTCATTCATTGAATCTCCTTGAGATTTTGGATCAAAGGATTTAACAAAAATTATTCCCTGGCCACCATACACTCGTGTCCATTCATATAGACTCAACCTCCTGAGCCTCATGGAACCCCCAAGTCTTACCCTAGGACCCCAAACCAAAAGAAAGCATGACAAAGTCCTTCAGGCTATTGAGAATGTCGATGGAAATATCTTCTTTTGTCATTCCTCCAGCACGTAGATGTAACGTGTGGAGCCAAGGCAGAGGAGGGAGATTGAGAATCAAGCTGACAAGCAAAAACATGATCAGAATAGAGCAGAGCCTAATTATCAATGACAAGGAAGCCTGCCACCAGGAAGCAAGCGGAGGCCAGCGATCTGCTGGCCTTAAAGACAAGTGTGGCTTCTGCTTTACATACCACTTGGAAGGAGGCCTTGAGCATGCCCTTGTCTCCTTGGAGAAATGCTCAGAGATTCGGTAGTAGATTGTCTACACTCCAGACAACCTACACACAAAAACAAACCATCAACAACTGCACACACAAGTGATCGAAATTCAGTACTACTGGGCACCTCTTATGAACTGAGCACTTCACAGAAATCATCTCTTTACTCCTTAAAACAATCCCATGAGCAAAATATTCTTAGCCATGTCTTACATATGAGATAAATGAAACTCCAAGAATTTAAACAAGTTGTTTACCCTCCAACCCACCTACTTTTCTCTTACTACGTCATCGGCCCACCCTGGCCGCCCCCGCCACCATTTGCCAGAATTCTACTGATCTTTCCTGACCCAGGCTCAACCTGAGGTTCTCAGCTTAGGCTTTATCTTAGAATCACCTGAGGAGTTATTATTATCTGGGTCCCATTCCCAGGGAGTCTGGGATATGGATCTGGGTTAACAGATCTGGGATATGGCCAATTAAATCATTGTTACTCAGCTTTCAAAAAATCTAAGTAATTCTAACGTTCACCCAAAGTAGAACACGACTGGCCTAGACAGTATCCAAAGCTGAGTTAGATGCCCCTTTTCTATAGGCCCATAGAACCTTATTTTTATCTAGTCATTCATTCATTTACTTTATTTATTACCTGTTACCAAATTTAACTTCACAGTGTTCGTATTGCCTATTGCCCCCTGTAGATTTTTTTAAATGTTTTATTTATTTCTGAGAGAGAGAGAGAGAGAGAGAAAGAGAGTGTGGGCAGGGAGGGTCAGAGAGAGAGGGAGTCACAGAATCTGAAGCAGGTCCAGGCTCTGAGCTGTCAGCACAGAGCCCAACATGGGGCTCAAACCCACGAACTGTGAGATCATGACCTGAGCTGAAGTTGGACGCTTAACCGACTGAGCCACCCAGGCGCCCCGCCCCCTACAGATTTAAACCCCTGAAGATAGGGACTTCCCTATTCATGTGTGTTCATTCATTCATTCACTAACTTAGCAAGTACTTATGAAGTGCCTACTGTGAGTGGCCCTGCGTTATCAGTTAGGAATACAAAAGTGACTAAGATGCCCCAAGCACTCAGACTTTAGTGAAGGAAACAGAAAATGCAAAGACAGTCTGTGTGATCTTATATATGCATTAAAAGGATGCATGTGGGGAAAAGATTTCAAGAGAGCTAAGAGCCCCCTTTGGGCAAGACTCTTGGGCCCCAGCTACCTTGAGCAGGACTAGCTGCAGACTTACCTGGCCCAGTACAAAATGAAAATGCAAAGCCCCTTGTTCAAAAGGCAGGAAAAAAGGGCTGTCAAGGGTACTAAAATATACAGCTTGCTTCTTTTTCCCACATTCTCTCACTTGTCACAGTGTTGTTTATTAGCTACTTAAGTCCATTCTAAAAAAGAAAAAAATTAAATTTAAATTATTAGCATGAATTTTACCATTCATCTTTTTATCATGCAATGCTAGGTTTAAATGCAACTGTAAGAGCTTTTAACTCACATGAAGAATACTGAAACTACGCAGCTCCTATTTTATAAAAAGGGTATGCATTTGTATCTCTTTCTTACTAGAGCAATTAACTCAACTGTTTTTATTTCACTTCTTGACATGTGCCAATATAGTCTTTACCGTCAGTGTCCTGATACGTAAGGAAGGAGAGAAACAGAAATTGTGGATTTGCCTCTTTCCCTCTTCTGTGTCTTCATTTTCAGCAAAAGTGGTTAACGAATACAGGAAAGTAAATAAGTAAGAAAGGATGTGACACTGTTTCTGGCTCATTCATGCTTTCTTAGAATTCTTTCTTCCCTCAAAGACAAGTTCCAGTGCAGATGGGAAGTGTGGCCTTTCTGGGTTGTTCGCCCTCCCTGCCTCCGTCATAAATGCAGCACACTTACTCTGGACCTGCGTGCAGTCTCACAAAACCCCCCTCGCAAGCGGGCCCACCAGAATTCTGGGCTCACGGGCACTGCAGACACTTGTGCTATAGGAGGGGCAATGAGCAGAGAAGAGGCAGCTTACAGGAAACAGAGTGCCCGGTCTGCCCATGTGCGCACCCACGGTCCCATCAGGCTTCCTTTACAAAACACAAGGTCAAAGATAAACTTATGAATCATTTCAAGACAATAACAGCAGAGCATGAAATCAAGGGTGGGCCTTGCTGAGCACAGGGCCCTGCAGAACTACACAGGTGGCACACCCGTGAACCTGGCCCCAACTCAGACTTTGGCCTAGAAGGGTGGGAGAAGAGGCCCTCAGTGGCCACAAGCTCTCGGTAGACTGATCTCAGCAGGAATATTTTCTTGGTCCCAAGGACTCCTCACCCTCTAATGAGGACTGTACTCAAAAAAGGACCCAAATGGGGCACCTGGGTGGCTCAGTCGGTTAAGGGTCCGACTTCGGCTCAGGTCATGATCTCAAGGTTCGTGAGTTCGAGCCCCGCGTCAGGCTCTGTGCTGACTGCCAGGTCAGAGCCTGGAGGCTGTTTCGGATTCTGTGCCTCCCTCTCTCTCTGACCCTCCCCTGCTCACACTGTCTCTCTCTCTCTCTCAGAAATAACTAAAACATTTAAAAAAATAACAAAGTAAAAAAAAAAAAGAGGACCCAGGTGGGACCCTCGGTAAGCAGATCCCAGGGCAGGACCCCCGTCCCTTGTGCCCAGTTCTGAAGGCAAGACAGATGGTGACTTCTACACCAAAAGGAAGGATGGCAGGAATAACAGGTCTAGGAAAAACAAGAGTTACTCGGCCAAGCGTACTGAACAGACCCCAGTACATATTTATGAATAAATGAATGAAACGCACATACAGCAAGCCAGCGGTTGGTTGTGCAATGGAACAGACAAGAGCATGTGTCTTGATGAAATGGTACCTGACTCACATCGGGAATGCAGGCCTACATTCAAAGCCAACTCTTCCTCTGGTTCATTCAACTGTGATTTTACAGATGCCCTAATTGTGTACCATTCATCCTGTGCTATCACGCCACACAAAGAACCACCAAAGCCATCATCTTCTGTCTTCCTCTTTATATACAAACGATTTTTTTAATTACCCAAACTAACGAAATACTGAGCTCTGAGCTTTCTTGCCTCAATTATGTTTTTCATCATTATATTCCTTCTTCAACCTTGAGATTTACTTTTCTTAAATTGCATTCCCCACATCTGGGATACAAACCATTCTGTTGATACAGCAAATGCGTATGATAAGGGAAATGTGCATCTGTTTTAATTCTCTACAACCCAGGCAAGATTGGACCAACAAATCACTGGGCCATTCAAAAATCCACTTTTTTCGTTCAGTATATTCATACAGAGCTGGTAAGAAGTCAACACTATGGAAGAAAATGTTGCTCACCTATTTTTTTCCCTTGATGAACAAGGCTGAAATTTTTGGATTCTACTGTATGCTTTTTTTCAGTGTGATTAGGACAATGTATGTGTGTAAAATGTCTCAGCACCAAAAAGGGAAAATTTATACATTCACTGAAAGAAAATAACTCCTTAAAAGAAAATAACCCACTAATATAGGTCTAATAGGTTCAATAAATATTACCTCCGGTGTCCCTTTTTGTTTTGTACTTTGTTTTTTAAGCAAGTCCCTTGTACTTGGTCTCAAAAATCTTAATGCATGACTATGACTACCTAACCCTTATAAAGAAAAAAAACCTTTTCCTAATACACTTTAAAACCTTCAGAAATTCTCCCTTCACTTTTATGACTGAATTCTCTCAGCGCCGGTCTTTTTTCTTGAAAAAGGCGGGTCTAGGCTCACAGACCTAACGCCTGTCTTGTTCACATACGTATTTCCCGTTACCTTCAACAATTCTAAGGCCATCTAATCAATGGAAATAATCTAGATTTTAAACAGCTGTGCTAATTGCTCTACTTCCGTTTAGTCACTAAACCCTCCTATGTTTCACCCTTCCTTAAAAGAGAATGGTAATTTTTCTTTAGGAATCAATAAACTCTCCCAGAGCCATTGAAGCTTCCAGAAAAGGCTGTCAGGTAAAATTTTCATTTTATCTTAAGTTCTTTCCATATTCATTGATCCCACTGGCTCAAAGACACAAAAATAAGACTGGGTCTGAAAAAAATGAAATACAGCCAGCAGAGCACAAAGTAATTAGTTAGCCATCTGTAGTACAAGTGGTTGGCCTGGTTTTGATGCATAGGAGGTACTCAGTCAGGATTTGTTGATTGGTTGATTGATGTTTAAGAGGCAAGCACCTGAGGGGGAATTTGAAAAATTCCTTATCATTACGTCCTTTCTGACTGTGTGAAAAACATGATTTTTTTATAAATCGTTCTCAAAATAGGTTGTGTCATTTTCATGTTTCAGAGAAAGGCAATTTGGACCAATTCTCCAGCATTTTTGTGATGAAAATTTGAGGGACGACAAAACAGTTCCACAGCAAATAGCATTCACAAACATTTAGTGAGAAGTAGGTATGGGCCATCTGCTTACTAGGTACCAGACACATGAGGACAAAGGACGCCTAAGATTGAGACCTTGACATACTTGTATGTATGTATGTATTTAGAGAGAGAAAGAGAGAGAGAGAAATCCCAGGCAGGCTCTGTGCTGACAGTTCACGAACCGTGAGATCATGATCTGAGCCAAAATCTAGACTCAGAGTCTTAACCAACGGAGCCACCCAGGGACCCCTGAGTTCTTGGCTTCTTTTTTTTTTTTTTTTTTTTTAATGTTTATTTCTTTTTGGGAGAGAGAGTGAGAGAAGGAGAGGGGCAGAGAGAGAGGGAGACAGAGGATCCAAAGCGGGCTCTGCACTGACAGCAGTAAGCCCGATGTGGGGTTCAGACTCACCAACCACAAGATCATGACCCGAGCCGAAGTTGGATGCTCAACCAACTGAGCCACCCAGGTGCCCTTGACTTAGAATCCTTGACTTCTAAAAGTTTGCAGTGAAATGGGAGAAACAGTGGTATAAATAATCATCATAAAATGTGCAGAATTATAATACAGGTATGTGCAGAGTAGCACAGGGACATTAGAGACCCAATGGCAGGTGATGGGGATTCAGTAGACTGGCGAAGAGCAGAGGCTTTGGTGTTAAACTCGGCTTGAATCCTGGATCTGTGATTCACTGTGTGACTTTGCAAATTACTTTGCTTCTCTGGGTCGCAGTTTTCTCCTCTGTTATAATGACAATAATGGTACCTACGTTACAGGGTTGTTGTGAAGAGTAAATGAGTAACTAAGAACATAGTGGCTGCAACATTGCACTCAATAAATTTAGTCACTATTAATGTGAACAGATTATCCATAAGTGGGAGCCTGACATTTCACCTACAAAAGTAGATGGAGAATTATAGGTTTCGTGTTATAGGCATGTTTGGAGGATCCCAAGCAACTATGTGGCTGGAGAACAGATTATCAGAATAAAAATGTGAGATTAATACATGATGCTCTGGACTGTGACATACATGAACCTTAGTTCTGCTATTTATTCACTAGTATGAGCAAGTCAATCTGGCATGAAAAGTGCAGGTGCTCAATACGTGAGAACAAGTATTCCTATAGATGCATGGGAGAAAATGGCTTGACATTGCCGCTAAATGTCTGGCTGAGTTTAGATCGTGGAAGACTTGTATATTACATGTATTGCTCAATTATTGCTACAATAATGCTGTGTAATGAATAATGCCCCATATCTTACAAGCTTACAATAACAAACATTTATTTTCTAATTCACAGGTGGGTCAGCTGAGGTTTGGTTGATTTTGGTTGATTTCTGCAGGACCTACACAAGTTAAGCCGAGGCTGGCTACAGGGTGCAGATCAGTTCTACTCCACACATCTCATTCTAGAACCTGTAGCCACAGCACACATTTCTAGGCATGCATTCCTCATGACAATAACTGAAACCGGAGATAGGGATCTAAACCATATAAGCACATTTAAAGTCTTTTGATATCATGTCAGCCAAGATTCCATTGACCGATGCAAGTTGCATGGGATGGGAAAATCTACTGTGTTCACATTACATAAAGATTTGCAGTCACAGCAAAGGGCACAGATATAAAATTCTATTGTGGGGAGAGGGAAGAATTAGGAACAATAATCCATAATCCAATCTACATGTTTAGGGGTTTTCATTCATTCTATAGATTAAATGATCCATGAACGACATTATATTAAGAAAATGACATAATTATGGAGCACCTGGGTGGCTCAGTCGGTTAAGCATCTGACTTCAGTCCAGTTCATGATCTCACAGTTTCTGAGTTCAAGCCCCATGTCAGGCTCTGTGCTAACAGCTCAGAGCCTGGAGCCTGCTTTGGATTCTGTGTCTCCCCCCCTCTCTCTCTCTGCCCTTCCCCTCCCACACACTCTGTCTCTCTCTCTCAAAAATAAATAAACATTAAAAATTTTTTAAAGAAAGAAAATGACATAATTGGATCTAATTATGTGAATGGGGTGGGGAACAACTTGGAGGCATTTGGACCAGTGCTTCTGATCCATCGGCCACACAAGGAATGGTGAAGATATGGGATTGCATGAAGAGGAAAAATGTGGGAAAAAAATTACTAAGTTAGGATTAGCAAGACTTGGTGACTAACTGAATGTACCATAAGAGGGAGGGGGCAGGGTTGTGAGAGAAAAAAGGTAGACATGACTTAGAGGTTCGAAGTTAGACAAGTAGGAAGATGGTATTGCCATAGGGAGGGTGTCAGAAGGGCACTTTTCTGAGGGACAAGACATAGGAAGATAGTGAATCTAACTTTGAAAAGTAGGGTGGCCTTCTAACGTGTTAACTTGCCTAGACGAATCTTTATTTCTCAGAATTCCTTTCTCTGAATGCTTTTGGGTAGGATTGGTTTTAGGAGACATTTGGGGTGAGATTCAGAAGGTGGATGCAGTGACACCAGGTGATGTTGCAGTTCGTGCTCAATGTCACTTATCAGGTGGCTCACCTGGTTGTGTGGCTCAGCAGGTGGGCCTTCCCTTTCCCCTTCTCAGCTTTCTGCTCCTCTGACTGCTGGCCCAGGTGCAGGATCAGCCCCAGGGCGAAGGATGCTCTTTTCTCCTATAGGACACCTATATCACCCAAGGGACAGGCGTAGGCCTCTAGAGACTGGCATGGGGGGCTCCAGTCCCTGTTCATGGACTCCTATTTGTCCTTGCTCCACCCCAGCTAGAGCTATCTTCCCTTCCCAGTTGCCCACCCTGCCGACTTTAAGTTCCAGAATCCAGTGTGGAGGCCACAGACTTACAGAAATAGTTTGCCAACTTCTGTAACTACCAAAGGTCAAGTCTCTGTAAGAAATCACGTATATGTGATTTCCTAGTGGATCTGTCTCTGCTAAAACCCTGACTGACACAGTCAGCTTAAGTCTGAGATACACGCGGTAAATCTGTGTCAGAATGAGAAATATAGTCCATACTTAAGAAATGAGCAGGGATGTAGATTTGATAGTATCGGCCAGGACGTGGGAGTTAGGGGTACAGGAACAGATGCAATTCGTTAGAGATTGTTTAGAGTAAAAAGAGGGAACACCTGAAGATAAAATGATGGGAAATTCCAATATTCAAAGAGCTGGAAGAGAGGGAAGAATCAGAAAAATGCAAGCAACAGTCAAAGGGATAATGAGGAAATCGGATGCAAGGGGTGTTCTGGAAGCCACAGTATGAGATGTTTAAGAAGCAGAATGGGGAATCCACTGGATGTCCCAGGTCTGCACAAAAGTCAAAGAGAATGAGAAGAGGATAACGGACCCACTGACTTGGAGAATTAGAAGGCTACGGTAGGTGGAAAAGGGTTTGGGATGGAATCTGCTCTCAAAAGCTTAGTGAGAAGTCACGAAACGGCTAAGGCATCTGGTTTTCAGGTCTTGGAGGCATGGTGGCAATGTCAAGAGACTTGCTTAAAATGACAGCAGTGCAAACTTACTTCTCAGAGGGGAGGAAGCAAATGGAAGATAAAGATTCCAGAGAGAATGAGAGAAATGGGTATGGCGGGTGCTGTGGTGCTTGATAGGAGGAAGCGCCTGTGTGGAGCCATCAACCTTGATCAAAGCCATTGGAGACGGTGAGTCCTCCGAGGCACTCAGGAGGGAGGGGAAGATGAGGTGGACAGAGTATAGGAGCTACTTGACGGGCATCACCTTCTTAGGAAACCAGGAGACCATATCATTTCATCTGTCAGGGCTTTTTGCCTCATCTGCATGAAAGCACTGTACTCATGCTTCACTGTGAGCCCATGAGACTGCATCCACTCAGAGGAGAGATCTTCTTCTACCGATGCTACGCAGGCTAGCGCTGCTGCTGCCCACAATCTCGCTTCAAAGGAAGCCAGAAAGCATATCTCTGCCTTAGACTTTGGGGAGATGGAAGCACAGGAAGGGTTTTCTGAAGATTCTGCGAAGCTAAAAAAGCAAAACAGAAGCTCTCTGTGACTCCTGAGCTAAAAGGGAGGAGGCCTTCAAGAAAACAGTAAAAGTCTGGAGTAACCATTAAGAAGATAAACAGTGGGGGCGCCTGGGTGGCTCAGTCGTTGGGCGTCCTACTTCGGCTCAGGTCATGATCTCACGGTTCGTGGGTTTGAGCCCCGCGTCGGGCTCTGTGCTGACAGCTAGCTCAGTGCCTATAGCCTGTTTCAGATTCTGTGTCTCCCTCTCTCTCTGACCCTCCCCTGTTCATGCTGCCTCTCTCTCTCTCTTTCTCTCTCTCAGAAATAAATAAAAAACATTTTGAAAAAAAAAAGAAGATAAACAGTAATTAAGTACAACAATTTCTCAGCAATGTGAGGTTCCCAATAAGATGGGAGTGTAAAACTTTAGAATTCATTTGTTCACTCTTTGGATCATTTAACAAATATTTAGTAATTGCTATGTGCCGGCTACTGTTGGGGCTGCTTGGAACACAGTGGTGAACGTGGAAATAATTGATGTAGGCCTTATGGAGATGATAAGATGATGATAAACATTTTGGGGAAAAAATGTAGCAGGCCTGGGAGATTAAGAGGGATAGAAATAAGGATTGCAAGCTGAGATAGGATTTTAAGGGAATGCCTCTGGGTGGAAGTGACATTTGAACCGGGCCCTGAAAGTAGCGAGGGAGAGAGCTGGATAAACTGTCCCCAAACAGGTGTTTCCGGCATAGGTAGCAGCAAGGGCCACGCCCCTGAGGGAGAAGTCTCTCCCCTGCGGGAGTGTTTGAAAAACACCCAAATGGCTGGGTGTTACGTGGAAACTAATTTGACAATAAACTATTTGTAAAAGAAAAAGAAAAAAGAAAAACACCCAAATGGTTAATGGGACTGTCGTAGTTGGCGTGGGCAGGGAAGGGGACATGGTAGGAGGTAAGGTCATAAGGTGAGTGAGCCTAGATAATAGAGGGTCTTGTAAGCCATGTAAGAAGACTACATTTTATCTGAAGTGGGAGGAAGCCTATGGGGGAATTTTTTTTTTAATGTTTTTTTTTCTAAGAGAGAGACAGTGTGAGCAGGGGAGGGTCAGAGAGAGAGGGAGACACAGAATCGGAAACAGGCTCCAGGCTCTGACGTAGCTGTCAGCACAGAGCCCGACGTGGGGCTCGAACCCACGAACCGTGACATCATGACCTGAGCCGATGTCGGACGCTTAACCGACTGAGCCACCCAGATGCCCCTATGGGGGAATTTCGAACAGGAAGGTGACCCAACTTGATCATAGGGATGGCTGGACAGGGCATAAACTACAGGTGGAAAGTAGTGGAAGCAGAGAGACTAGATCAGAAGGCATTGCACTGGTTTAGGTGACAGATACAACAGCTAGAAGATGATCTGAGCGGCAAGAAGTTGTCCTAATGAGGGCTGTTATCACAAAATACCACAGAAGGGTGGCTTCAACAATACCCACGTATTTCGCATAGCTCTGGAGGCTGGGAAGTCCAGTATGGATGGAGGGGCTGGCGGATTCACTTCCTGGTGAGGGCCTTTTCTTGACTGACAGAAGTCGCCATCTCACTGTGTGCTTACGTGGCCTCTTTGTACAAGCAGAGACCTTTGGTGTCTCTTCCTCTTCTTATAAAGACACTAAGCCCATTGTAAGGGCTTTAGTCTCATGACCTCATCCAAACACAATTTCCTCCCAAAGGCTCTACTTTCTGATACTATCGCTTTGGGGGTTAGGGCTTCAACATATGAATTTTGGGGAGATACAAACATTCAGCCCATAAGAAAAGTGGTCAGATAATGGACATAATTTGATGGATTAGATATGAAATGTAGGAAAAAAGTGATCAAAGATAACTGCTAGGTTTTTGGCCTGAGCAAATGAGAGAATTGTATGAGTTAGTGCACTGGACCATGTTTGACAAATGACACACTGGGGGAAAAAAAAGCTCTGATGATTTGTGGCATTTGTCAGTCTCCATAGTGTGAATACGTCCTTCATGCCTGAGGTCAAGCTATCAATGTGTCCTAACTGAACACAGAGTTGAAAAGGTATGCTAACTTTTGAACACAGTACTCTGACAATATACCTTTAAGTTAAAGACAAAAAGAACTCCAAATAAATCTTGAACTTTAGCTGATGGATTTTTTTGTTTTTCTTTTTTTCTTAGATGTTTTATATTCACTCTGTATCCAGCATTTCGAATTTTATTTTTTAATAGTTTATTGTCAAGTTGGTTTCCATATAACACCCAGTGCTCATCCCCACAAGTGCCCTCCTCCATGCCCATCACCCTCTTCCCCTCTCCCCCACCCCCATCAGCCCTCAGCTTGTTCTCAGCATTCAAGAGTCTCTCATGGTTTGCCTCCCTCCCTCTTCACTCCAACTATTTTTCCCCTTCTTCTCCCCCATGGTCCTCTGTTAAGTTCCTCCTAATCCTCCTATACGTGCAAACATATGGTATCTGTCCTTCACTGCCTGACTTATTTCGCTCAGCATAACACTCTCAAGGTCCATCCATGTTGCTACACATGGCCAGATTTCATTGTTTCTCATTGCCATGTAGTATTCCATGGTATAGATAAACCACATCTTCTTGATCCATTCATCCGTTGATGGACACATAGACTCTTCCCATGCTTTGGCTATTGTTGAGAGAGCTGCTATGAACATTGGGGTCCCTGTGCCCCTAGGCATCAGCACTCCCATATCCCTTGGGTAGATTCCTAGCGGTGCTATTGCTGGGTAATAGGGGAGTTCTAGTGTTAATTTTTTGAGGAACCTCCACACTGTCTTCCAGAGGGACTGCTCCAGTTTACATTCCCACCAACAGTGTAGGAGGGTGCCCATTTCTCAACATCCTCGCCAGCATCTAGAGTCCTCTGATTTGCTCATTTTAGCCACTCTGACCGACGTGAGGTGATATCTCAGTTTGGTTTTGATGTGTGTTTCCCTGATGAGGAGGGACTCTGAGCATCATTTCATGTGTCTGTTGGCCATCTGGATGTCCTCTTTGGAGAAGGGTCTGTTCATATCTCCTGCCCCTTTCTTCCCTGGATTGTTTGTTTTTCAGGTGTGGAGTTTGGTGAGTTCCTTATAGATTTTGGATACTAGCCCTTTATCTGATATGTCATTGGCAACTATCTTTTCCCATTCAGTCGGTTGCCTATTAGTTTTGTGGATTGTTTCCTTTGCCGTGCAGAAGGTTTTTACCTTGATGAGGTCCCAGTAGTTCATGTTTGCTCTTGATTCCTTTGCCTTTCGGGATGTGTCAAAATTCTTTGATGTGTGTTATAGGCCTGAGCAAATATTGATGATAGTGGGAGCCAGGCTTCTCACTGTTGGAGAAGGGAGATATAAATATGGATTGGGTGAAGACTAGGAAGAATGTTTTGATGGTGAATTGGAATTAACCACAATTCTTTTGTAGGTCTGTCCACTGTATGGGAAGCAAAACGCCACAATAGCAATGAGACAACCTAGCACCAAATCTTTATTTCCCATTAAATACCATTTCCACTAAAAGGAGTCAAATGTCCTTGAACAAATGGCTGATTTCAGGGCTAGGATATACAAAGTATAAGATGCGAATGAAACATTATTTTGTTTGTGTGCCAGAAAATTTTAAAAGCACTCAGAAAATTACAGTGTATAACAAAAGTGCACAATAGTCATCCTTAAGAGGAATCTATTGGCCAAATATAGAACATTTTAATGTCAAAATATTTCAAAATAGCCATGAATTATAACCTACTGAATAGAACAAAAAATCTATGATTCCATATTGATAGATGATAGAAAGATAAATAGAAAGATACACAGATAGATAGACAGATGAATAGAAAAAGCTCCCTCCTACATGCTAATGCTACCTAATAAATCTAGTAGGAATGATGACTTCCAAAACCATAATTTTGCCCCAAGAATGGAACTGGCATTATGTGCCTCTTGACATCATGCACCAAGGATGCAGTATCCTGTATGCAATGCTTCTAACAAAAAATGCATAAGCTGAATCCAATCATAAGGAAGCATCCGATAAACTCAAATTGAAGGACATTCTACAAAATATCTGGCTTTACTTTTCAAAAATGTCAAGCTGATGATAATCAAAGAAAGGCAGAGAAAGTATTCCAGGATAAAGCTAACTAAAAAGATATAAAAATGAAGTGAAAGGCATAGTCCTGAATTGGATCCTAAACCAGAAAAAGAAATGCCATGAAAGTTACTACGGGAGCAATGGATGATAGTTGAATAAAGTGTGGTGGTTAGATGACAAAATTGTACTATCACGATTTTTGACTAATACAACATGGTTATGCAAGTGAATGTCCTTAGTGCTAGGAAATACACACTGCTGAAGTATTTAGAGGTAAAGGGGCACGCTGTCTGCAACTTACTCTCTATTGACTCAAGATAAATTTCACAAGAGGAGAAGAGAGAGGAGACAGAGACAGAAAAGGAGGAGGAGCAGAAGCTGAGGGAAGAGGAGGAGATGGAGGAGGAGGAGAGAAAATAATGACAAAGCCGTGGCAAACTGTTAGCAACTGGTAAATCAAGTGAAGGATATGTGTGGGGTTTTTGTTCTACTCTTTCAACTTTTCCATATGGTTTAAATTATTTCATTATTCTTTACGTTTATTTTCATTTATTTTTAAGAGATAGAGAGCAAGCAGGGGAGAGGCAGAGAGAGAGGGAGACAGAATCCCAAGCGGGCCCTGCACTGTCAGCCCAGAGCCCAATGCGAGGCTCAAAGTCACAAACTTTGAGATCATGACCTGAGCTGTGATCAAGAGTTGGACACTTAACGGACTGAGCCATCCAGGTGCCCCCTAAATTATTTTAAAATAAAAAGTTAAAAGAAAAGTGAGAGACCAACTACGTTAAAAGCTGCTTGAGAACAGACCTTTGGATTTAACAAGATAGAGGATTTAACAAGATGGAGCAACCACGACCAGAAAGGTTTCAGCGGAGTGCCAGGGAAGAGGCCGTGACTGGGACCTGGTGGCGAGAGAATGAGAGACAGAAAGCAGAATCGAGGAAGAAACAACTCCTTCAGGGAATTTTGTTCAGCTGAAGGGGCGTATGTGGTTAAGAGAAGGCTCTTGTTTTGTTTTTTAATACGAAACATCGTAAATATGTGATGGGTATGTTTTCATGATGATGCAGTTGGAAAAGAGAAAGGGGTGATCCAAGACAAGGGGAGGAATGAGAGGAGGAAATCACTGCAGGAAGCACGAGGGGATGGGACCCAGCGGTAAGCAGACCCCTCGGCTCCAGTAGAGGTTCACACACTTCATCCACGGTAGACAAGGGACCCATGGGTAGAGCCACGGTGATGACGACAAGCGGTGCAAGGATGAAACCAGCCCCTTCACTTCTAATACTTCACTGAAATTCAACTCAAAAGCACCATCTTAAAATAAGGAGGCAGGAAGGGATGCCGAACACTTGAGAAGAAAGAACAGGGCACGTATCAGTGACCTCAGAGAAAGCAGGAGTGACTTTACCACCAAAGGTTGCTCGGCGGTGCTGACAGTTCACCTCAGAATTTTTTGTCGTAAATTTTTAGTAGCAACTCAGCGGAGCTTCCACACCCAGTAAGGAGAACGAAGTGACTCAGAACAAGGATCCACCTGGACAAAATATGTTTTCAACCTTCTTAGAAACATCAAGTACAAAATAGTAACACAAGGCCAATGCGGGAGGAGATTCTGGGAGGTGACAGCAGCGTCCTGACCTGGCAGCTGAAAGAACAAGTTGTGCTCTGATAGATTCTCAGGGCGAGGAAGATAAAAGTCCAGGTCCAGGGACGGCCAAGGGTAGGGACCCTAGTAAGCCTCTCTAGGAGTCAGAAAAGGCCAGAAGCAAACCTACCATGAACTTGAGGCTCAGACTCAAGTCATCTGAGAGGATCAGAAAATTTCCTGCCCTAAAACTGGATTCAGTGCTTCTGAATTGCTGGTGCCCCCAAGCCCCTGGCAGTAGCACCGCAAATTCTCTGAGAGGGGATTATGTTTTCAAAGACAATCTGAAGCTCACAACCAGGTCTTCCATTGCTTTACCCCCACTCACCTTTCCAGCAATCTCTTCTTGACCTTCTCTTTCCCATGTCCCATCCCCACTGCCTGTCCAATCTTCATTGGACTCTTGTAGGGTTTTTTTTTGTGTGTTTATTTATTTTCGAGAGAAAAGACACAGCATGAGCAGGAGGAGGGCACAGAGAGAGGGAGACAGAGAATCCCAAGCAGGCTCCGCGCCATGAGTGCAGAGCCCCACGCAGGGCTCAAACTCACAAACCGCAAGATGGTGACCTGAGCCGAAATCAAGAGTTCGATATTCAACTGACTGAGCCACCCGGGCACCCCATGGACTCTTGTAGTTTTTATTCTGCTTAACACATCCACTATTCTGCTTTGGTTTATGTCCTTTTCATTGTCTAGAATTTCCTTTCCACAACTTTTTAAAAAATTGAGTTGTAATTGGCATTTAACATTATATTAGTTTCAGGCATATAACATAATATTTTGTTATGTGTATATATTGAAAAGTGATCACCACACTAAGTCTAGCTAATGTCCTTCACCACACAGAGCTATAGAATTTTTTTCTTGGGACGAGAACCTTTAAGATATACTTTCTTAGCAACTTTCAAATACAGAGTGTTATCACCATGCTGCCTATTACATTCTCAGGACTTATTTTATAACCAGAAGTTTGCATCTTTCTGACCGCTTTCACCCACCTCCTCATTAGAAATGTTAAAGAGTACAGGGGCGCCTGGGTGGCTTAGTCGGTTAAGCGTCCGACTTTTGCTTAAGTCATGATCTCGCAGTTCGTGGGTTCGAGCCCCACGTCGGGCTCTGTGCTGACTGCCAGCTCAGAGCCTGGAGCCTATTTCAGAGTCTGTGTCTCCCTCTCTCTCTGACCCTCCCCTGCTCACGCTGTCTCTCTCTGTCTCTCCTAGAAATAAATAAAACATTAAAAAAAAAATAAAAAAAAAAAAAAAGAAATGTTAAAGAGTACAAAGTCTAAGGCTTCCTAAAGATATGGCTTCCATCTCTCGATCCAAGGCCCAGTTCTCCCAACTCTCAGACAGCTGTCTTCCCCACCATTGCCCCCCAGGAAAGCCAAGTTCTTTCACAAAATCCACCTACTCTAGTAAGTTGTCCCGACCCCATAGTCAGAACTGACCTGTGCCATCCCCGTTAGTTCATTCGTTTGTTTTTTGATTCTAACATCATTATAGTTGTGTGCTGCTCACTCCGGCTATTTTGAGAGTCTAGAGAGAACAGACACCATATCTCGTCCGTCTCTGTGTTCTCCGCATCCTCAGCCTCACTCCCCGCACAGAAGAGGTGCCATAAACGTTCCCCGATTTGAACTGTGACAGCCGGATAAATGTCAGAGCTGAGGTTACAAGCTATAGATTCTCTCTTCCAGTTTCCAGGTCTGATAAGATAATGTTCCCTGGTTTTACCTAACTTTCAAAAAGTTACTTTCAAGGTCAGGAATGAGGGAATATTCTGCCCGTTTTCTTTTATGAGCAGACACAAAGATTAGGTTTGCTTTTTCCTTTTTAGTTCTCCTACCATTGAGCTGATTGATGGAAGGGAGAGAAAAGTAATAAACCTTTATTCGCAGAACTACAACACCCTCTCCGGCTGCCACCTCCTTCCTTCCCTGGAGACCGATGGGACCATTGCTGGTATGAAATATACAGCAGAGGGGCCCTGTTCCAGCACTCCCTCTGGCCCTCATCTACATCTTGACTCCTTCTTGATAAAGATATCACCCTCTAGACAGAACCTGTCATCAAGACAAGCAGGCCACATATACATTTAACTGTTTGGTTTCTTAAAGAGAATAGCAGCTTACCATGAAAAATTGCTCCTTTCAGTGCAATGATTTTTCAGCATTAGAGAGGAAGTGTACTGGGTCACCAGTAGAACTTTCAGAAATAAATTAGTCATAATGTCCCACCCCATGCCACTCTCCTGTTCTTTATTTCAGCAAGTGACAAACAAGTGACCAAGGCCCAGCTGGCAGAGAGGGAAGCCAGAAGAAGCCATGTATACAGGTACTCTCGCTCTTCTATGGGCTGGTGGGCAGCCCTTTCTGCCTGGGCCACTTCCCTGACCCCTGGGGAGCGCCAGCTGGTGGCTCAGCAGGGGAAAGGTAGACTGGGATGGCCTCGCTCACCCATCTGGCCACTAGCTCAGCGTCAGCCTGCACAAAGAAGAGGATGCGGCCGCGCATGTGTCTTGTCACGCAGCAGGCTACCTTGGGCTGGGTCACGTGGTGGTGTCCGGGCTCCAAGCGCAGCCATGCAGTGAGTCTAGCACGTGGGCTTTCACACCCCTGCTCGGCCAGGGTCCCGGGGCACGAGTCCAGCCCAGACGGAGGAATCGGAGAAATAAAGGGCACCTCTGAATGGGAGGACGTGCAAGACCACGTCGATCAGGGGCCCGCACACACCGATCCACAGACAGGCCCCGGCCTCCGCTATGGGCTCGGCTCTCGGCTTCCTCCAGCAAAGCAGAGGACGGCAGAAAGGATTACTCAGGACCCTGTGCAAGTCAGGAGAGGTGAGGGCGACACGAAGGGAAGTCTCCTTGCGATGCTCTCAGGCTCCAGTATTTACTGAACATGCAGTTAGAGAAACATTGTGCAATGCGCCAGTTGCCACGTGGCTACGTGCCAGTAAGAACGTATAAGAAAACATGCAGAAAAACAAGTTAAGACAGAGTAAAATATTCCATGCGATAACATGGTCTAAGGAATTTATGGGCATAGGCAAGACCTAACCCCTAGATACACGTTAACCAGAGAAGCAAAGCAGGGGCGCTGTTTTCAGGGTTCTGCTTTGCAAGGCGCTCCCTATAACCTCCTACCCCAGGACATAGCTATTTGACTTCCCACCCTCCTCTACACTTTCCGGCCTGAATTGTCTCTGCTTTGTCACCCTCCCAGAAGAGAACAATAGAGAAAGAAGTGACGGAAGAAAGCGGTAGTACCAATTGCTTCTCTGGAGCCATTTCCCAGTGACTTCGTGTTGGGTAAGCAGCGTGCCGCCCAGAAGGGAGTGAAAGCAAACACCTGGCAAGAAGAGATAAAGAACATGCTAGAAGGGCAAAGGCCCCAACCAGGTCTACTTGTCCGGAGATAGAATGCAGGAGGGAGGGTGGCCTGTTTCCTGAGGAGCGAACTACTGAGTGGGTGAGAAAGGAGATGTGGAGGGTCCAGGCGGGAGGGGGCAGGCCTAGTGGGTAGCGAGTCTAATAAGTAGATGGTCACCCACAAAACTTCATTTAGAAAAAAGAGTTTTAAGATTTTACATTTACCCTTCTATTTCAAGGTAGCTTCAAGGAACAGAAGAATTGCAAGAACATGCATCGTACATAGAACAAGTGACCCGTTGGGCACCTGCGTGGCTCACTTGGTTGGGCTTCTGACCGGTGATTGCGGCTCAGGTCTTGATCTAGTGGTCGTGAGATCAAGCCCCAAGTTGGGCTTGTGCTGGGTGTGAAGCCAGCTTAACATTATCTCTCTCTCCCTCTGCCCCTCTGCCCCACGCTCTCTCTCTAAAATAAAAATAAAAACATAAAAACAATGTAGAACAGGTGACCCTTTATCCAGAGTCACTTACTGTTAACAGCTTGCCTCATTATTTATCACTTGTGCTCTCAGTGTGTGTGTGTGTGTGTGTGTGTGTGTGTGTGTGTGTGTGTGTCTCCTTACTCTCAAATGATTTAGTATATATGTATATCCGGAGATCTTCCTCAACTTACGATGGGCTTACATCTCCATAAACCTGCTCTTAGCTTCAAATATAAGTCAGAACTGCATTTACTACACCTACCCATAGAACATCACAGCTCAGCCTCTCCCACCTTCAACCTGTTCAGAACACTTAACATTAGTCTACGGTTGGGCAAAATAATCTCACACGAAGTTCTGTTATAATGAAGGGTTGAATGTTCCACGTAATAGACTGAATTCTGTACTTAGAGTGAAAAACAAAATGTTTCTAAGTGTATTGGTCGTTGATCCTCAGGATTTCATGACTGCTGTTGCCCAGCACCACAACAGAGTAGCATCCTGCGTGTTGCTAGCCTGGGAAAAGGTCCAAACTTAAAAATCAAAGTACAGTTTCTGTTGAATGCACACTGCTTTTTCACCATCATAAAGTTGAAAGACCCTAAGTAGAACCATCATGAGTCATTGACTATATATACATGGACTATAGTGTGTATATATGTATGCATATGTATGTGCATATATACATACATATATATATATATATATACAGTAACACTTTGAATTGCAAGTAACTTGTTCTGTGAGTGTTCCACAAGACGAGCAAGCATTTCTAATAAATTTTAACTTCATAAACGATCGGTATCTTGCAATATGAGTAGTACGTGACACCGAACGTCACATGATCACAACTGAGCCAATAGTTCTTCTCTCTCTCTCTCTCTCTAGAATTGTAAGATCGTCAATGCAATGTCACATTTCTGCAAAATGCCCAAAAGGAGGCAAAAGCAAGTGTCAGTGGGTAGTTCCTTGCTAAAGTTGCACAAAAAGAAAACGATTCCGTTGAGCCAATGGATAGCAATGATTCTGTTAGTGAGCGTGAAAGTCGTGCTACACAGTAACCTTCCTCTCTCGTCTCCCTCACGCCAGCCATGAAGGTTTCCAAAAGGTAGGTGAAGGTTAATTTATTTTTCTTTATATTTTGTATTTTTAATCATGTTTATTATATTACAGCATCATAATCATTTTTATATGAATATTTTTGGGTTGTGGAGTGAAGCATCTGAGTTTCCATTACTTCTTATGGGGAAATTCACTTTGAATATGAGTGGTCTGGGTTACATAATTCATTTCTGGAATGAATTATGCTCTCAAACCAAGATTTATATATATAGCCATTTGAAAGTAAATTGCATACACTGCGGCTCTGCACCTGAAATACTTCAGTATATATGTTCTAAGTATGAATTCCCAAAGAAAACAGCCTTTAAAATTCCAAGAACAGGAGCACCTGGATGGCTCAGTCAGTTAAGCTCTCACTCTTAATTTCCGCTCAGGTCATGATCTCAGAGTTCATGGGATGGAGCCTCACTTCAGATTCTGCACTTAAAGCTTGTAGCCTACTTGGGATTCTCTCTATCTTCCTCTCTCTCTGCCCCCCCTTAAAAAAAAACTAATAAATAAACATTTAAAAAATTAAAATTCCAGGGATGACTTGGTGGCTCAATCGGTTAAGCATCCAACTTCGGCTCAGGTCATGATCTCATGGTTCGTGAGTTCGAGCCCTACATCAGGCTCTATGCTGACAGCTAGGAGCCTGGAGCCTGCTTCGGATTTTGTGTCTCCCTCTCTCTCTACCCCTCCCCTGCTCACACTCTGTCTCTGTCTCTGTCTCTCTGTCTCTCTCTTGAAAATAAATAAATCTTTAAAAATTTTTTAATAAAATTCCAAGAACAAACATTGAAAAGGGGCCCCTCCATCTAGCAGGTAGGAACCCCAGAGCAGTGCAGCACGGTGCTGGGCTCGGTAAAGTCCTCTCCCACGTGCCCTCCCGTCCTCCGGCCACAGCAGCCCTCCTCTATTCCCTTTAGTAAGTGCAACATGGCGGGAAGAGAGAAGCAAGCAAGAGACATAGACAGGGAGGGCCGGGGCAGCTAGGCTCAAGAGAAGGGAGGAAAGAGCAAGACAGTCACGAGAGCTTCTGGGAAAGCAAACAAGTGGAGCAGAGGAGGGAGGAAGAACACTTAAAGCTGTTTTTTATTTCAAACAGGGATGGGGAGGAAGGAAAGCATTATGCTGAAAAGGAACACAGGGGCTTTTTTTCCACCTGCTTTTTAATTTTATTATTTTTTTTAATTTAAATTCATTCATGTTAGTTAACATATAGTGTAGTAATGGTTGCAGGGGTAGCATTCAGTGATTCATCACTTCCATACAACACCCGTGACCAGCACAGTAAGTGCCCTCCTTACTACCCGTCATCCATCCAGCCCATCCCTCACCCACCTCCCCTTCAGCAGCACTCAGTTTGTTCTCTATCGTTAAGAGTCTCTGATGGTTTTATCTCTTCCTGTTTTTATCTTATTTTATTTTTCCTTCCCTTCCCCTATGTTCATCTGTTTTGTTTCCTAAATTCCACATAGGAGTGAAACCATACGGAGTGAAATCATATGGAGTGAAATCATATGGAGTGAAATTCACATAGAAGTGAAATATTTCTGCCACTGACTTATTTCACTTAGCATAATACTGTCTACTTCCATCCATAGGAATACCTGGGTTTTGGAAGACATCGGCAGACATCCCAAATGCACCCTTTCTCTACTCGTTGAATTTCCCTAGGACTGCCTTTCAGGGAAGTCTTAGGAGGCCTGAAACACCACAGGCATCTCAGTGGTAACACCCTGAAACGATCTGTGTCTTCTAGAAACACCCTAGCATCATTTTCCTCATCTGGAATGCTCATGTCTTCACCACTGTCCTGTGAATAGCAGCCCACTCTGGCTCCAGCTCGGAGGCTGCTGACTGCGGCTTGCTGGCCTCTAGTGGCTGGAAAGGACCCTCCCAGATCCTGGCTCAGCCCGGCTTCACTGTGACTGCAGGGAAGAGAGGGGGACCTGGAGCCAGCAGCGGATGCTAGGTGTCTTCGTTACTAACCCAGTGCTTCCTGGGAATATTGGGCAATCTGCTTCCTTACCCAAACTGCCATTTACCTGGAGAGACTTTCGATGGCCCAGAACAAACCATGGAGGCGGCATTTAAGTCCACACTCCAGGCCCTTGTTTCTAGGATGTGGATAATGCTGTATGGATAAGGCTTTCTGGTTTCTCAGATGAAAGGTGGGGAAATGGATGGCAGGCAAGCCTCTCACAAGCCCATGAGGAGGAAGACCGAATGGAAATAACATATGCCAAAGAAGTTTGTAAACTCTAAACAAGTACATACATAGTCAACATTATTTTTGGAAAAAAATAAGCCATCATGTGGCCTCCACAAGTCTCTGGGACACTTGCACCTTCCCCATGCTTTGGTTTGCTCATCTGGGAACAACGGTACGTCCCACAGGCGGGCATTGCCAAAATTACACGAGTCAGTAGGTAAAGGGCTGACCTTTTACTGTGCAGGACTGACAGCTATTAAAGTTTTAATAAATTTAGCCATTAGTATGATTATCTCACTGCATTACTATTATTGTTATTCATACTAATATTAGCATTATTATCTAGGAGATATAGTCCTATCGTCAGTTTTATTACAGACCAGGAGAATCTTTCCCTAAATTGAAATGCTACTTCACACCTGATAAAGGTCTTTCAAGTACATGCAGATCCCATTTAAGTCAGGCAGCGCCTAAAATTCCTCATCAAGTTCTCTCCATATAGACAGAACCATAGCTCTTCTAAGGGGAAAGGGATATTGGAATGGCCACCTGAGGGGAAGACTCCAAAGAAGGGATCTAAGTGGACTTTGAGGGTTTGATAGGATGGATCTTAAAGCCCCCTCGGGCCTAAAATTCCATATCACGTGACTCTATGACCCGCATCATTGCCTGCAATTTGACGAGCACAGGGAAACAGCAGAAGAGACCGGAGACACGTCACAGCACAAGCCTGTGGTCAACCCCGTGCCACGTGCTGGAAGGGAATGCCATCCTTTCGTCCTCAGAGAGAGACACTCTGGTCCCTCCCAGGCATGCAGCGATACTCTCGGGACGGCACCGAGGCTCCCAGCACCTGTACCAAGAATGCTTTCCAAGTGGAGGAGGGAGATTGGCATCGAGCTGAAGTAAATCAAAATAGTAAGACTTTGCGGGATGGCTGGGAAAACAAAAACAGACCTAAGTAAATAACTGATCGTAAACACTGGCAAGGATGATTTACATGTCAGTCTGGGTTTTGCATGACATAAATAATATAAATTCTTAGTATTTTGGCAGAAAATAATGCAAATAATATCGCATAATTTGTTTGTCAATTCCATCTGACAGCAATAGAGTCAATAGAACCCTGTGATTAGTGTGTGTGGGAACAAACCCTGTATGCTTGCACTGGGGCACGGAAGCTACGTATACTCACTTCTTCATCACAGAAGGGTACAATAACAAGTTAGTGAATTAACTGTAGTAAATAATAATAAAAACGGGCCATAAACTGCTAAGAATGATTTATCATTATAAATCACCAATACTGTGATATAGAAGATATTTATAGTTTGGAACTACATGGCAAAAAGATGTTAACACCCAAATCGCTCATGTTCGTTGAGCACTTCTTGAACACGAAATGCTATGCAAAATGATTTTCGTGCATCATCTCACTTAATTCTTGAGACAGGTAGTGTATAATCCCATTTTACAGATGAGACTATGGTTCTTATGGAATTTTTCTCTTCCCCTTCATATAATTTGTCACAATTTATAACCACATATTTGTTTCATATAATTTGTCACAATTTATAATCACACATTTGTTTGATCAGGGTGAAACATGCAATTACAATGTATGTTTCTTGACTACAGCAACTGTCACTGGCCCACTAAGCTTTCCCCGGCAAAGGGCTCTGCACATGGCAACACACATTCGCTGACTAAAGAAATGGCTCTCAGAGAGTTAAGACACTTGCCCACAGTCACTCAGCTTTGGGAACCCCTGCTTGGGGAACTGCTAACTTTTGGATATACTGCATGTACTATATTGGGTCTATGGAAAATAGGGACCTGAGACAGCCATCTCAAAACCATAAAAAGTCAGAAGTGATACCATGGCTGAATAAGACGTCCTTCACTCATATCCCCCCTTTAACAACAACAATTTGGAATCTATCCATGGACAAAGGGGCCTTTGTGAGCTGTGTGATTCAGCACCGTATGCCAAGGGGCTTGGGAAAAGCATCACTCATCCGTGCATCAGGTGATGAGTACACAAACCTTGGTCTCAGCTGCGGACTCCGCAGGGGCCCATGAATGGGTCCCATCCCCTCCTGGCCATGGTCCAGAGCCCTTGGAGAATAGTCTTAGATCATCACTCAAGGACAAGAGAGCCTTTGAGCAAGTCCAGGCTCCCAGCAGAGACTTTCCGGTACACCATTGGAGGAAAAAAAATTATGAGTTTGGACACATTGGAGAGTGTAAAAGGAATAGTTTGACTTTAACTGTGTCACCCCCTTCTCCAGGGGCACAGCTCAGAGGCGTTGTTTTAAATGTTCATTTGTTTTTGAGAGAGAGAGAGAGAGAGAATGAGCAGAGGAAGGGCAAAGAGAGACACAGAATCCGAAGCAGACTCCAGGCTCTGAGCTGTCAGCACAGAGCCCCATGTGGGGCTCCAACCCACAAACCACAAGATGATGACCTAAGCCAAAGTTGAATGCTTAACCGGGGCACCTGGGTGGCTCAGTCAGTTAAGCGTCCGGCTTCAGCTCAGGTCATGATCCCACGGTTCGTGGGTTTGAGCCCCGCGTCGGGCTCTGTGCTGACAGCCAGCTCAGAGCCTGGATACTGTTTTGGATTCTGTGTCTCCCTCTCTCTCTGACCCTCCCCTGCTCACGCTGCCTCTCTCTCACTCTCAGAAATAAATAAAATGTTTAAAAAATTTTTAATAAAATAAATAAACATTAAAAATGAAATAAAATAATAAAGCAAGTTTTGCAAATGGCTAGTGAGCATGTGCAGAAAGCTTGTCTAAATCTGTGGGCAGGGAGAGACCACAGACTTGAGCTTTAGCCCTGCTATGGGAAGGCAGAAGGGAGGCTGTCAGCACACAAGCCTGGTACTTTGCAGGATCAAGAGAAGACAGCCAGGCTTAAGAATTCTGCCAAACAAGGGAGCAAAGAACATGGAACAGGTGTACCCATAGAAGGTCTGGGAAAACCTCACAACCCTTGTCAGGGCTGACAGAAGGCATTTTTCTCCTGAAAGCAGTTAGTAAAGTCTAGAGGAGGTGACTGCCACTTCAAATGGAAGACAGTGATGCAAGACTTGAAAGAACATGAAAAATCAGGGAAACATAGCACCACCAAAGGATTAAATAATCTTCTGATAACCAACCTCAAAGACATGGAGATCTGTCCTTTAACTGATAAAGAATGGAAAACAACAAGATGGCGTTGGTAAATCTGTACTTGTCAATAATTGCCCTAAAGCTAAATGAATCAAATTATCCAATCAAAAGGTATAGAGTGGCTGCATGGATAAAAAATAAAAGACATTGGGGCGCCTGGGTGGCTTAGTCGGTTAAGCGGCCGACTTTCACTTAGGTCATGATCTCGTGGTTCGTGGGTTCGGGCCCCGCGTCGGGCTCTGTGCTGACTGCCAGCTCAGAGCCTGGAGCCTGTTTCAGTCTGTGACTCCCTCTCTCTCTGACCCTCCCCTGCTCATGCTGTCTCTCTCTCTCTCTCCTAGAAATAAACATTAAAAAATAATAATAAAATAAAAGACACAACTACATACTTCCTACAAAAGACTCACTTCAGCTTTAAGGATACACATGGGTTCAAAGTGAAGGGATGGAAAAAGATATTCCATGCAAGTGGAAACCAAAAGAGTGCAGGGGTAGCTTTACTTATACCAAACAAAATAGACTTTAAGCCAAAAATGGTAACAAGAGACAAAAAAAGTCGTACTATAATGATAAAGGAGTGAATTCATCAAAAAGATATAACACTCATAAAAATACATGAGCCCAACATCAGAGCACCTGAAGATATTAAGCGAATACAACCCGATCTACATGGAGAAATAGACAACAATACAAGAATAGTAGGAGATTTCAGTACCCAATGAAGTACTGGGTACTTTCAACAATGAATAGATCACCCAGAAGAGAATCAATAAAGAAACATTGCAACTGAACTATGCTTTAGACCAAATTGACCTAACACACACACGTCGAGAATATTCCACCCAACTGCAGCAGAATACACATTCTTCTCAAATGCACATGGACCATCATCCAAGATAGATCATAGGTTAGACCATAGAACAAGTCTTAGCAAATTTAAGAATATTAAAATCAGACCAATTACCATTTCTGAACACAATGGTAGGAAATTAGAAATCAAGAAGAAGAAAACTGGAAAATTCACAAATATTTGGATATTAAACAACACAGTCCTGAACAAGCAATGGGTCAAAGAAGAAATCAAAAGGGAAATCAAAAAATTATCTTGAAACAAATAAAAATAGAAATACAACATACCAAAACTCATGGGGTGAAGCAAAAGCAGTTCTAAGATAGAATTTTATAGGGGTACCTGGCTGGCTCTGTCAATGGAACATGAGACTCCTGATATCAAGGTTGTAAGTTTGAGCTCCGTTGGGGCTTTAAATTTTAAAAATTGAAGAGTTTTTTTAAACAAGAGGGAATCTTATAGTGATAAATGCCTACTTTAAGAGACAACAAAGATCTCAAATAAACGACCTAATTTTATATCTCAAGAAATAGAAAAAAGAGCAAACTAAGCCCAAAGTTAGCAGAAGGAAGGAAATAACAAGAACAGAAATAAACAAAACGGAGAGGTACCTGGTGGCTCAGCTGGTTAAGTATCTGACTTTTGATTTCAGCTCAGGTCATGATCTCAGGGTTGTGACACTGAGCCCCACACTGGGCTCTGTGCTAAGTGTGGAAGCTGTTTAAGATTCTCTCTCTCCCCCTCCCTCTGCTTCTCCCCCCAAAAAAGAATTAATAAAATTTTTAAATTTAATTAAATTAACATTATGTTTTCAAAAAATGAAATGAAGACCAGGAAGACAATAGAAAAGATCAACTAGACTAAGAAAAAGAGAGAAAAGACTCAAATAAAATCAGAAGTGAAAAAAGCTATTATAACTGATACCACAGAAATGCAAAGCTTTATAAGAGATTCATATGAATAATTATATGCCAATTAAATAACCAAGAAGAAATGGATACATTCCTAGAAGCATACAACTTCCAAGACTAGATCATGAAGAAATAGAAAACATAAACAGAGCAATAATGAGGAAGGAAATGGAATCAATAACCAAAAATCCCCCGACAAAGAAAAGCCCAAGATCAAATGCTTTCCCAGGGGAATGACACCAAACATTTAAAGAAGAATGAATGCCATTCCTTCGCAAACTCTTCAAAAAATTGAAGAGGAATTTACATCCCCAAACTGATTTTGCAAGACCAGCATTACTCTGATACCAAAGCCAGATAAGGACACTCCAAGAAAACAAAACTATAGACCAATAACTAAGAAATATAGATGCAAAAATTCTCACAAAAATATTAGGAGACCAAATTTAACAGCACATTAAAAGGATCACACATCATGACCAAATGGAATTCATCCCTGGGATGCAAAGACGGGTCAACGTGTGCAAATCAATCCACATGATGCACCACACTAATGGAGTGAATGTTCAAAATCAACTTTACTTGAATTAAAAACTTCATGAACAAGAAAATGAAAAGATCATAGCATCGTCTCAACAGATGCACAAAAAAGCATTTAAGAAAATATAAGTTCTATTATGATAAAAATGCTTAATGAATTGGGTACAAAAGAAGTACCTCAACATAATAAAGGCAAATATGACAAGCCTGCAGCTAATGTCATACTCAATGGTGAAAGACTGAAAACTCTTTTTCTAAAATCCAGAACAAGGTAAGGATGCTCACTCTTACATCTCCTATTCAACACAGTACTGGAAGCCCCAGCCAGAGCAGTTAAGAAAGAAGAAATAAAAGGCATGCAAATCAGAAAGAAAGAAGTAAAAATGGCCCTGTTTGCAAACATTATGAAATGTTATGATACTATATAGAGAAAACCCTTCAGTCTCCACCTCCCCCCCAAAAAAACCCTTATAGAACTAATCAACTAATTCAATGAAGTTGCAGGATACAAAATCAACCTACAGAAATCAGTTACACTTCAATACATGAACAGCTTACTATCTGAGAAAGAACACAATCTCATTCATAACAATTTCAAAAACAATAAAAATACTGAGGAATAAATTCAGCCAAAGAGGTGAAAGATTTGTACTCTGAAAACTAAGCCTTTGATAAAAGAAACTGAAGAAGAAACAAAGGGACAGATATTCTATGTTCATAACTGGAAAAATTAATATTGTTAAAATGTTCATATTAGCCAAAAAAATGTCTACAGCCTCAGTGTCATTACCTATCAAAAATGCCCCGGCATTTTTCACAGAAATAGAAAAAGTAATTCTAAAATTCAAATGGAACCCAAAAAGATTCAAAATAGCCAAAACAATCCCAAGAAAAACAATCAAGTTAGAGGCATCACACTTCCTGATTTATTTTTTTTAATGTTTTATTTATTTCTGAGAGAGAGAGAGAGAGAGAGAGAGAGAGAGCATGAACAAGGGAGGGTCAGAGAGTGAGGGAAGCACAGAATCCGAAACAGTCTCCAGGCTCTGAGCCAGCAGTCAGCACAGAGTCTGATGCGGGGCTCAAACCCACAAACCATGAGTGAGATCATGACCTGAGCTGAAGTTGGACGCTTAACTGACTGAGCCACCCAGCTGCTCCCACACTTCCTGGTTTAAAACTACATAACAAAACTATAATTATCAAAACAGTATGGTATTGGCATAAAAATAGACAAATAAGCCAATGAAACAGAATCAAGAGTCCAGAAATCAACCCAAGCATATATGGTCAATTCGTATTTGAAAAGGGAACCAAGAACCTCAATGGAGAAAGGATAGTCTTCTCAATAAGTGATGCTGGGGAAAGTGGATAATCGCACAAAAAGAATGAAAGTGGTGTCCTATTTACCACCACCCACAGAAGTTAACTCAAAATGGATTGAAGACTTAGACTTAAGACTTGAAACCGTAAAACTCCTAGAAGAAAAAAATAGGGAAAAATCTCGTCAGAATGGGTCTTGGCAGCAATTTTTTTTTTAATGATTATTTTTGAGAGAGAGAGAAACAGAGCCAGAGTGCAAATGTGGGTGTGGCAGAGAGAGAGAAAGGGAGTCACAGAACCTGAAGAAGGCTCCAGGCTCTGAGCTGTCAGCACAGAGCCCGACGTGGGGCTCAAACTCACAAACTGTGAGATCATGATGTAAGCCAAAGTCAGACACTTAACCGACTAAGCCACCCAGGCACTCCAGTGGCAACAATATGTTGAATATGAGCACAATCAACCAAGGCAAAAATAAATAAGTAGAACTATAATCAATAAAATGAGAAGACAACCTACAGAATGGGAGAAAATATTTGCAAACAATATATCTGATAAAAGGTTAATATCCAAAATATATAAGGAATTCATACATCTCAAAAGTAAGAAAAACAAACAAACAAACAATCCCATTTAAAACTGGGCAGAGGAACTGAATTGACATTTTACCAAAGAAGAGACACACATGTCCAATAGATAAATGAAAAGATGCTCAACACCACTAATCATCAGGGAAATGCAAATCAAAACCACCATGAGACCATCACCTGACACTTGTTAGAATGGCAATTAACAGAAAGACAAGAGACAATGAGTGTTAGCAAGGATGTGGAGAACACAAGGTCTTGTGCGTCATTGGCAGAAATGTAAAGTAATGCAGCCACTATGGAAAACGGTGTGGAGGTGCCTCAAAAAGTTAAAAATAGAATTATCATGTTATCTAGCAATCCCTCCTTTGAGTACACATCCAGAGGAAATAAAATCAGGGTCTCAAAGAGATATCCCGACGTTCACTGCAGCATTATTGACAATAGCCAAGATATGTCAACAACCTAATTGTCCTTCTACAGATGAATGGATGAGGAAGATGCTGCATACATACACAGCGGATAATGATTCAACCATGAGAAAAAAGCAAATTCTGCCATTTGCAACAGTGTGCTGACTGAAATAAGTCAGACAAAGAAAATACCGTAGGCTATCGCTTATGTGGGAAATCTGAAAAAGTGGTCCTCAGAAAAGCTCAGAGTGGGATGGCGGTCAGCCAGGGGCAGGTTCGGGGCCGGGTGGCGAAGATGCCGACCAAGGGTACAAACTTCCAGTTGGGAGATGAACACGTTGCGAGGATCTAACGTACCTCACGGTGACTACAGTTAACAATATTGTGTTATATATTTAAAAGTTGCTGAGAATAAATCTTAAGTGTTCTCGCCACAGAAAGGAAAAAGATGGTAATTATGTGAGGTGACCTAACCCTACTGCAGTAATCATTTCAGAATAGAGAAGTGTATCAAATCATCACATTGTGCGCCTTAAACTTACACAATGCTTTCTGTCACTTATATCTCAATAAAGCTGGAATCAAACCGAAGGAAAAGCTCCAATGACTGCAGAGTCGCTGGCTCCAAAGTCCTTGAGTTCCTGGATGAATGCAAACAACCACCTACATTCACACTTTCTGTTTTGAGGGGAAAAAAATAATAAGCCCTGTTTGTATTTAAGTGGCTGTAAGACAGGTTTTGTGCTACTTGCAGCTTAAGGGACTCGTGATGGACACCCCTCCGCCCCCATGAGAGCCGCAGTTGTTCAGCGGCTCGTGGGCAGCGTTTTGAACCAGTGTCCCATAGAGGTCCTACGTGCTCAGGAAAAAATTCTGTGTCCCATAGCACTTAGGGAACTAGAGGGTTCTTGGCTCTTTGTGGTTCTAAGAGTGGGAGGCAGAGAGGGACAAAGAAAGAGATGGGGGTATTTCAGAGCAAAGTTGAGGGCTCTGCTCTAAAGACTGAGACTTGCGACTCCCAGATCTATTCTACAATCTCTTAACGCGACACCAGTTTGACCAAGTGTTTACTCCACAGAGAAGCCCTGAGGAGTATGGAGAAAAAGCAATCTGAGGGAAGTAAATATAAGGGGACGCAGAATGTACCTGGAGGTGAGGAATTTACTTTCAGGTTGAGTGGCCTGACTGACGTGGGTGCCGGCCCGGGTTGAGACGGTGAGGACGGGTGTCCTGACGCAGGGCAGCAGTAGGAAGGGGAGCGAGTGGTGAGCCAGGCAAGCGAGTTTCCCGCGGCAGCCGAGACCCATGAAGCCTTCTGGAGCATTTGCCCGCGTGGCCGGAGCCCCGTGCACTTGCACGTTACACGGAGGACTGACTGCACCTGGAGCCCTTTCAGCTTCTCAGAGATCTGGGACCCAGAAGTGGTGGCCACGCCCTCCTGATCTGGTCACCCTGATGGACTGCACAGAGCAGGGGACAGTCATTTCAGCCGCAAGGTGATGCTGCACAGACATTTTCTAACATGTGGGGAAAAAATGAAGGTTCAGTTATGGAGCCAACAGCCCCCATAGATGATTGTGACTCTTTGGTGCACGTGAAGTTCGGGATTCCTACCCAGCTGTTCCTTGTGTCACTTGAACTTTGGATTTGCTCTGAAGAATGGCAAAAATGTTACCACATACTCGTTGTGATTGCTCCTGCCTCCTGTAGTAACCCCAAGTGGGGGTGTTCAGGACCCCTTCTCTTTCTACAGTTAATAGAGTGCTGGTTTCATTGAACCAGCAGAGCCCACGTGCACTCGGAATGCCACAGGCTGCAGGAAGACCGTAAGCCAATCCACTGTTTTTCAGATGAATAAACTGAGGCCCAGGGTTTTGTTACAAAGCTAATTTGAGTGAAGACTAACAATATGCCTCTACAATGCCATGCTTGTGTGCTCGTGCACCCCTCCTGGTAGGAAAGGATCCCTACTCAGTGTTTCCTTTTTTTTTTTTTTTAATATTTTTATTTATTTCTAGGAGAGAGACAGAGAGACACAGCGTGAGCAGGGGAGGGTCAGAGAGAGAGGGAGATACAGACTCTGAAACAGGCTCCAGGCTCTGAGCTGGCAGTCAGCACAGAGCCCGACGCGGGGCTCAAACCCACGAACCGTGAGATCATGACCTAAGTGAAAGTCGGACGCGTAACCAACTAAGCCACCCAGGCGCCCCACCTACTCAGTGTCTCCTAAAAGGCCCTTTACACAGAAGACGTGAACAGACATTTCTCCAAAGAAGACATCCAGATGGCCAACAGCCACATGAAAAGATGCTTAGCGTCACTCAGCGTCAGGGAAATGTACACCAAGGCCACCCTGAGATATGACCTGAGGCCTGGCGGGATGGCTAATGTCAATGACACAGGAAACAAGTACTTGATGAGGATTTAGAGAAAAGGGAACCTTCTTGCACTGTTGGGGGGGAATACAAATTGGTGCAGCCATTGTGCAGAGGAGGTTTCTCCAGAAGTTTAAAGTAGAACTACCTTGTGATTCAGTAACTGCACTATTGGGTATCTGCTCAAAGAATACAAAAACACTAACTCGAAGGGATATACGCACCTCTATGTTTATTGCACTATTACTTACAATGGCCAAATCATGGAAGCAGCCCAAGTGTCCATCAATAGAGAAATGGATAAAGAAGATGTGGTGTATATGAATACAATGGAATATTACTCAGCCGTAAAAAGAATGAAATCTTGCCCTGTACAACAACATGGATGGATCTAGAGGGCATAATGCTAAGCGAAATAAGCCAGTCAGAGAAAGACAAATACCATAGGATTTCACTCATATTTGGAATTTAAGAAACAAAACAATGAACAAGGAGGGGGTGGGAGACAAACCAAAAAACAGACTTTTAGCTACAGAGAACAAACTGATGGTGACCAGACAGGAGGTAACTGGAGGTGGAGGTGGGTGACGGGTGAAACAGCCGATGGGAATTAAAGAGCATGCTTATCAAGATGAGGACTGAGTAATAAATATACGGAGTGGTTGAATCCACTATATTGTACACCTGAAACTAATATAACGCCGTACGTCAACTACACTGGAATTAAAATAAAATTTTAATAATTAATTAATTAATTAAAAGCCTCTTACAGGGTTGCAGCAATGGATGCAATGGACGGCTGTAGGAAGCTTTAGCACCATATGGGATTGTCAGTGACATCCTTGGGAGGCAGCAGTGACAGAAATCAGTCAATTAGCTGAAAGAAAATGGATTGACAAAGCAGTCATTGGGAAAATCATTTAATTTCACTTGCTGCCACCTTCAGATAAGAAGCACATACACAGTCATCTAAGGCAGAAGTACCACTTAATATTTTTTCTAAGTGTTTAAATATCACCACTTATTGGTGATTACCTCCGCATATTTGTAAGAAAACAAAACGAAATGTATTACCGGGATATTAAGCCACATTTTGTTGTAAGGAATTTAAATAAATTTTATATTTTAGTCTGCCAATGATGTTATTTCTTTCCAGTTTCAGAACATAGTTAATTAAAACAGTAATGGATCTGTAATCAAAGTTTATATTAGTATTTGGATTATTGAAGTACTGAGAGAAAATGATTTCCCACAAAACACATTTTTACTTAGCTAATTAAATAATTTCCATTTTACACTAAGAGAAAAAAAGAGAGGTAGAAAATAACTTTGAGGTTTCTAACGAGAGCAACTCAAAGGATGAATTCACATAATTAGAAATTCACTAATAGTTGTAGGAGATTGTTTGCAAAAAGAACTGTAATAATTTCCTGCCTCTCTCCATGCCCTAGACATTGATGCTTGGCTTGCCCATGTGACTTGCTTTGTTAATGGAACAATAGCAAATGTGACATATGCGAAGACTTGAAAAGTATTTGTTCTAGGGAGCTCTACAACCGCAACCATACGAATAAGCCCAGGCTAGGCCACTGAATAATGAGGGACATGTAGTCAAGTCATCCCCTGCCTCACATGACACAGCGACAATAACCAGGCACGTGCATGAAGCCATCTGTGATGACCCAACCTCAGCCTAGGTTACCTAGACCAGAAGAACTGCCAGCGAAATAATAGGGAGTTATAAATATTTTCCTTTTTAAATAATACCCTTGAAACCAAACTCCCCTGACTGTCTACCACTCTGGCCCTTTGCAGTCTCCTTTCTGATTCTGCCTCTTTTTTTCCAATCTCTAACGGTTGAGCCTCTGGGCTTTTCTATTTTACACAAGTTTCCTGCATAACTCATCCCACCCCACCGCTTTAAATGCTGCCTGTTCACTCATGACTCCCACATTTGTATCTCCAAACATGCTCTCCTTTTCCTTTAAGTATTTATTTATTTAAGTAATCTCTACATCCAGCGTGGGACTCAAACTCACAACTCCAAGATTGAGTCCCATGCTCCACCGATTGAGCCAGCCAGGAACTCCCAAACCTGTCCTCTATTCTGAACGTCAGACTTCAAGAACCAATGACCTATTATATATCTCCACATGGGTAGCAAACTAACATGTCCAAAATACTCTTTTTTTCTTTTTAAGTTTATTTCTTTATTTTGAGAGAGAGAGGGGCGCCTGGGTGGCTCAGTTGGTTAAGCGTCCAACTTTGGCTCAGGTCACGATCTCATGGTTTGTCGGTTAGAGCCCCACATCGGGCTCTGTGCTGACAGCTCAGAGCCTGGAGCCTGCTTCAGATTCTGTGTTTTCCTCTCTCTCTGCCCCTCCTCTGCTCACGCTCTGTCTGTCTCTATATAAAAAAAAAATTAAAAATATTTTGAGGGAGAGAGAAAAAGAGAGAATGAGTTGGGGGAGGGGCAGAGAGGGATGAAGGGATAGAGAGAATCCCAAAGAGGCTCTGTAGCACCAGACAGACCCCGACGTGGGGCTCAAACTTGCGAGCCGTGAGATCATGACCTCACCCAAAGTCAAGAGTTGGAAGCTTAACCGACTGAGCCACCCAGGCACCCCATTTAATATCATAATTTTTAATTGATTTTTTAAATTTAATATATCAAAAGTATATTAAATATATATGCTTTAAAAATGTGGTAGATGTAAGTACCTGTACGCTGCTCAGTGAATGTCCCCACAGAACGGGGAAATCTCAACGCAAATTACAAAATCATTGTTTTAAAATAAAATAATAGTGACATTTTCCTAGATTCCCCATTATTTTTTTTAATGTTTATTTATTTTTGAGAGAGAGAGCAAGCATGAGCGGGGAAGGACAGAGAGAGAGGGAGACACCAAATCTGAAGCAGGCTCCAGGCTCTGACCTGTCAGCACAGAGTACAACACGGGGCTCGAACCCATGGACCGTGAGATCATGACCTGAGCCGAAGTCAGTCGCTTAACCAAGTGAGCCACCCAGGCACCCCATAGATTCCCCACTATTTAGACATTACAAACAATAGATGTGGGCTATTGTCTTCAGATATCGCGGTAAGAAGCACAGGATTTACAGTTGTGCAGGATATTTCCATTTGAGCATCCAGTCTCCTCCCTACCTATCCATATTCTGTTCTGTGCCCCTGAAACTGAACTGTGTCACCTTGAGGAGTTCAGAAGGCGGGAGGAGAGTAAAGACAGGATATTTACTCCTCTTCTGCTGGACTATGAGTTGTCATATCCTTCTATCAAGGGCCATAAAATTTGTCTAGTGGTCCTTTCTTTTTTTTTTTTTTAAATGTTTTTTATTTATTTCTGAGAGAGAGAGACAGCATGAGCAGGGGAGGGTCAGAGAAAAAAGGAAGACACAGAATCTGAAGCAAGCTCCAGGCTATGTGCTAGCTGTCAGCACAGAGCCCAACGTGGGGCTCGAACCCACGAATGGCAAGATGATGACATGAGCCGAAGTCCCGCACTTAACAGACTGAGCCACCCAGGGACCCCTTAAATGGCTCCTCTATTAACTCGCCTCAATTAACCAGTTTAAATGTGCCATATTGTTTATGCTGGGGCCCTGAACGGTATAGTAATTGATACCAGAATTGGCCCTAAGTCATAGAATGCTAAAATGGAACTCTGGGATACGATGGATCACAAATCTGAAGTGTGCATAGAGAACTACCTTGGGACGCTGGTGGTCTTTGTGGTTTCAGTGACATCCCAATAATTCAAATTATCACACAGTGTACGTGAAGGGCAAGGTTTTGTGAGAGCAAATGGTTGTGGAGTTTGATCACCATGTAATGATAGTGATTATCAAGATTGTGGGGTGCGCCTGGGTAGCTTAGTCGTTGAGCATCTGACTTCACCTCGGGTCATGCTCTGCCGGTTCATGAGTTTGAGACCTGCATTGGGCTCTGTGCTGTCAGTGCAGAACCCACTCCAGATCTCCTGCTCCCCGACCCCCAACCCCCGCGCAATCTCTCTCTCTCTCAAAATAAATAAAGAAACAAACAAACATTAAATAAGTAAAATAAAGATTGTGACATCAGCGGATATTTCTAATTACGGACAGCTCCAGTACCCAGAGGCGTGCCATCACCAGAACCACGGAGGCCGCGGGCTCCCCCCCACCCCTGAGACTCAGAAGTACTGCGGCAGGAAGGATGCAATGTGGCTTCCCCAGTGGCCATTCCAGGAGGCTCGGTGGCAGAGCCGGGAGCTGCAGCGGGTTTAACAAACCTCCATGTGGTGAACTCTGACCAATGAAACATAGGAGACAGGAGCAAATTGGCAGACACACTCCTCCAACAGACCGTTCCGGGAGAGGTGGTTTGGCACAGGCTGCCTGGGGAGAAGTCACATGACCAAGCAATCAGCCCTATTTTTCTCTTGAAGGTCTGGCCAGTTTGTTAACAGCACCTTGCGTTCGCTTTCCCTGGCTTGGTCCCTGCTTCCCTGCCTTGCTTTCCCTTTTCCCTCGTCGCTGCTGCCCTGGGATTTTACCTCTTGCGTAGGGTAACCCATCAGCCAGGCTTGCCTAGGCCTGCAGGGACTTCCAGGATGTGGGACGATCACTGTTAAAGCCTGGACAGTCACCGGCAAATTGCGCTCTGAATAAAGCATTTGGATTTAAGCGTTGAATCGGGCTCTCTTTTCTAAAGAATCCTAGATACAACAATTCGGATCAGTGGGTGTGGACCCCCAGAGTGGATCACAAGGCTGGATGGAAAAGAACCTAATGTCACCGAGGCGCTTATGCCTTAGAGTTTAACTCCTAGCAAGGACACCTGGGACCAGTCTTAGTGCCTTGCTGGGATGGTTCCCGAAGCTTCGGGCAGATGTGATGATGTGGCAGACAGGCTGCAGCTGCCTGACAGAGCCCTGGGAAAAGGTCACAAGGTGAGGGAGGGAGAACGTAGGAATCGATTAACAGAAGTAACTGGAGAGCCTCGGTCCCTGACTTTTCTCTGGGAGGGCCCACAGGACGGTTCCTTCATTAAAGGAATAAAGCAGGCACTGGATAAGGGCAACACTTGCTTTGAGAAATTCAGCGCAGCCATCCTCTGTGTACCAACCTTGAGAACGAGAGATACTGACACGAAAGGAGGTTTCCTAAAATGCCAGGAAATGCTAGGAGTAAGCTCCCTGGCCCTCTGGTTTCCACCAGAATGGGGCACCAACAAAAGACCAGTGAACTCAGGGGGTTTATTCACCCAGAGCCTCCCTGTGGGGATGTCACAGGCTAGCTGTGACTCCGCTGAAGGTCAGGCAGCCCTCTCCACACAGCCTTTCTGCCTCCAGGGTCACTTCCTGCCCCCCCTCACCCCCTAATAGTGCTACGGGCCCCCTGTTACGAGTTCCAGGGTATGGCGCTGTTGCGATGGGCTTCCCAACACCCCTCTTTACTTTGTAAACAATCTCTTTCCTCAAATTGATTAATTTGACTGTGCCTTCTGTTTCCTGCCAGGGCCTCATATATGCCTATTTGCCTATATGCCTATATTTGGAAGTTTTTCCCAGAAACCTTGGAGAGAAGAATTGGGTAGCTAGGGAAAAAAAGAAATGGAAGGAAATTTTTCCAGTGTAAACTTTTAACTGTATTCTTTTTTTATGTTTATTTTGATAGAGAGAGAGCGAGTGGGGGAGGGGCAGACAGAGAGGGAGACACAGAAATCGAAGCAGGCTCCAGGCTCGGAGGTGTCAGCACAGAGCCCCATGCGGGGCTCGAACTCATGAACAGAGAGATCATGACCTGAGCTGAAGTTGGACGCTCAAATGACTGAGCCATCCAGGCACCCTTATTCTTTTTATTTTAAAGAGAGAGTGTACACGCACAAATAGGAGAGAGAGGCAGAGGGAGAGAGAGAGAATTCCAAGCAGGCTCCACGTTCAACATGGAGCCTATTGTCGGGCTCGATCCCATGACCCTAGGATCATGACCTGAGCTAAGATCAAGAGTCAGACACTCAACCAACTGAGACACCCAGATGCCACTACTTTTGAATTTAGAACCATGTAAATGCATTACTTATTAATTAAAAAAAATATTCCCCACTAATGTACACTTTTTATATTATTTTATTTTTAAAGTTTATTCATTTATTTTGAGAAAGAGAGAGATCACACGTGGAGAAGGGGCAGAGAGAGAGAGAGAGAGAAGGAGAGAGAGAATCTCAAGCAGGCTCCACACCACCAGTGCAGTGCAGGGCTCAAACTCACAAACCGAAAAATTGTGACCAGAAATGAAGTCAGATGCTTAACAAATGGAACCACCTGGGTGCTCTTATTTAATTTAATTTAATTTAATTTAATTTAATTTAATTTAATTTAATTTTCTTTTATTCTATTCTATTCTATTCTAAAGCTATAGAGTAGAGCCTAAATATGGGGCTTGAACTCACAACCCGGAGATCAGAGTCCCAGGCTCTCCCAACACATTTTAAAACAATGTTAAGTCTGTGAGATACAGAGAGGAGACAATGTGGCAATTGATATCATAAGCCTTAAACGTGTGACACAGGATTTCTGATTCTAGAAATTTATCCTCAAAAAAGAATTGAAGGTACATAACTTCATATACAAGGAGGATTCATTGCAGCCTTTCCTTCCACAAAAGAAAATCTGCTGACAATGTAAATGCTCAACAATAGGGGCATTCAGAGAAAAACACAGGACAAACGTCTCTGTAGCCATCAAAGATTGTCCTTTTAGAAAAAACTGAAGAAGACAGGAGAGTCTCATTATATGTTATAGGGCAGAAACAGAATACAGATGAGTGTGCATAATTTTGTAAAGTGTGTGTGTAATATCGCTATTTTACCAATGAAGCCACCCTAGGCAGCGAATAGTTAATAGTTGTATGTGTTCAAGGTCATGGAGCTCATGGATCTGGATTTGGGGGGCTATGAGTAACAGAATATCCAACTTAAAGGAATTTAAGCAAGAGAAGTATTTACTTTCCTCACCAAGACTTCTGAGGATGGGCAATTCTAAGGACAGTCTGGCAGCTCAATTATGTCATTAAAGACCCATATTCTTTCTGTCATTCCACTCTCTCACCTTCAGTGTGTGAGCTTTTTATCCTCAGACTTGTCACCTTGGGTCACAAAATGGCTGCCACAGCTCCAAATGTCACATCATCCCAGGCAATGAGCAAAGCAGGAAGGCCTTAGAAGCCAACTGGGTTACATCAGGCTCCTTGTCAGGGGTCGCACCCAAGACACAACCCAGGGTTTTTCCATAAGTGTACTGTTCTTGCTTGGCATGACTTGAAACAAAACCAGAAATAGAGTCAACCTTTTAATGGATTCTCTTCATCTGTAAAATGATTACGCTGGACTAGATCCTCTCTGAGGTTCCTTCCAGCTCTTCCGGGCTCTGATGAGAAAAAAGCCTGGCAGAAAACCCACCAAATTATTAATTGTGGTTAATTCTGGATAGTGCGATTATGGAGAGTTTTCATTTTCTTCTTATGATTTCCTTTCTTGTCCAAATTTTGCAAGATGAGTATGTGTTATTTATGTAATGAGAAAAATACATAATTTTTTAAATATCATAAATGTTCTTTGCTAGAAAACTTTTTAAAACTAACTTTACAAATGTCCCCTGTGGGTTTTTTAAAGTTTGTCTGCCAATAATTCAGCCCGTTTTCATACGATCTATTCCCATGCTTTGACCCTGCTGCTGTATACATGTAAACGTCATCTGCGGTTACAGATATGGGCCTCCTAGTAAAATAGTAGATGCAGGTAATGGCAGATGGTAAGGAAGGTATTTCTTCTCAAGTGAGCTCAATTGCCTTAAACAACTGAAATTCCTCCGAGAAAAGACATAGAATGTGTGGGTAAACTCATGATGCGTTTAACTACCTGCAAAACTGAGTTACAAATGACAGGATTGTGCAAGTAATCACAAAGAGATTTATTTACAAGGTGCTCAGAACTACATACTAATCTTTGTACTCTGTTTCTCAGGGAAACTAAGTTGTCTTTCAACAAATTCCAAAGGTCTTTGGACCCACCTCACAAATTCCTTAACAGTCAGGAGACACTGACATGTTGAAAAAGAACAAGAAGGCGAGTTAATAAGTTTTTACTGGCAACAAATACTGTCAGCTGAGTTTCCTATAGTGACAGACTCACTTCATTCATTATTGAGAAAATATCTGCCAAATATCCACATCAGAAATACCATGGTATGTATCTTTGAAGTAAAAATGGCGCTCCCTGAACAAAGCAGCCAATTCAACTCAGAATCCGAACAATTCCACAAGCCGTCTTTAGTGAGGCAGCCCCCATCCTTTGGTATACTATCTGTTTCGTTACAGACTATTAAAAAGGCATGTGTTCAAAAAAAAAAAAAAAAGATACATGTTCGAGGATTGAAATTTAATAAAATTAACCATTTTTACTGTGTATTCAAGGTCATTTTAAGTGAAACTGCCTTTGTTTGGTGTCAGTGCCTTAATTTGTGTTAAGAAGCACCCTTGAGAGCACCCTGGGGACTCCCAGGGGTCAGCGGACCACACCTTGAGAACCACTGCTCTTAACTATAGGCAGGTAAATTTTAATTTTAAAAGTAACTGAATTAGGGGGCGCCTGGGTGGCTCCGTCTGTTAAGCGTCCCACTTCAGCTTAAGTCTTGATCTTGCTGTTCTTAAATTCCACCCCCGTGTCGGGCTCTGTATTGACAACTCAGAGCCTGGAGCTTGCTTCGGATTCTGTGTCTCCCTTTCTCTCTCTGTCCCTCTCTCTGAGCCTCCCTGCACTCTGTCTCTCTGTCTCAAAAATAAATAAACATTTAAAAATATTTTTAAAAAAGGAATAATTTTAAAACCTATCTCCACTGAGTTCATAGTAAATTACTGCCACTTGGAATTTTGCCCAACATAACTTGTAGTCATATAATTATTTAATGACTTCATTTTTCTCTATTCTTATTTCTGACTCCACTAAATATCAAAAGTAGAATGTTTGCAATGCAGATGTCAAGTCTGGAGACCTGGGAATCGAAGTCTAGTTTCAGACTATCAAATGGTTTTTTGCCACCTAAAAAGCACGGAGCCAAGTCTAAAACACCCACACATAAACAAGCACGAGCGCAGGCAGACGTGCACACACACCACAGAACACGGAGGGCAGGAAACAAGGCATATGTCAAATGCAGCAGAAAACAACAAGGCATGCATGCGTGCATGTGTGTGTGTGTGTGTGTGTGTGTGTGTGTGTGTAGAGGAATGTAGTATAATTCTTAGTTTGATAATGCTATCTATTGTAGTTTTTTTTTAATTCTCTTTAGCAATTTCAAGAAACAAAAATGGACCCTAGAGGTCATTGGTCCAATTCTACCAATTTACAGATAAGAAAGATGGCCAGCGAGCTGAAGGTTACCCTATAAGACAATATAATAACAAAGAGGAGTTGTTTCGCTGATATTTGGGTTCCTCTCCCAATGTCCCCTACCCCCGCACATATTTTACCTGGGTTAAGATCCTGGGATTGTGTCTTATGATCCCCAAAATAGTGAGCTTGCTTTTTCTAGATTGGCTTTGATTCATCATTAATGTTTGGCCAGCTGTTTTTGAAGGAGGCCATCTCCTTGATCAAATCCTCATTTGAATAATTTTCAAAACCAGTCATTTCAGGTGAAGATACAGCAGCCAACAGCACATAGCTTTCAGGATTGCACCTCTGAAGGGGTTTCTCAGGCATAGATGGCTGTTTAATGTTTTTTTGTTTGTTTGTTTGTTTGTTTTATTTCTAGGAGAGAGAGACAGCGTGAGCAGGGGAGGGTCAGAGAGAGAGGGAGTCACAGACCGAAACAGGCTCCAGGCTCCGAGCTGGCAGTCAGCACAGAACCCGACGCGGGGCTCGAACCCACGAACCGCGAGATCATGACCCAAGCAAAAGTCGGACGCTTAACCGACTAAGCCACCCAGGCGCCCCTAGATGGCTGTTTAAAGGAAAGAGATACCACAGCGGAACTTTATCATCTACTCATTTTGCTTACACGGATTAAACTACATTCGTTAAGCAAAAAAAGAATAAAACAGAGAAATAATCATTTAATATTGTTTATTTGAATACATTTAAGTTTAAACAAATTGATATTTAAATATCAGATGATTCTGATCACTTCCTTCAATGTGATATGAGGCTGATGTTCTCTCAGCTGGTCTCTGGATGCAGCAGCTAAGAGAGGGTCATTCGCTCATTGTTTAGTGAGGACTTACTAAGCGCCAGGACTGTTCTACATTCCAGGGATACAATGATGAGCAAGATAAGTATGGTTGTTTGGAGAATGCTTGATGTGGGCTGCTTTGCCGGAGTTACTTTCTCACTGTCTCCCCTTTTGGCCTTGGATTGCCCAGGAGTGCCACGGCACTGAAAGTATGTGTCTCTTGCAAATCCCCTCTCAAAACGGCCCCCCCCCACACCCAATCTCCTGTATTGGTATTTTGGCAAGATGCCTGTTGACCTGTGATGAGGGGCAGGACACAAGAGCATTCTCTGATGGTCTGACTAAGCATCAGTCTTAGGCAGAGTCTCTGAGTCTCACAAGTGCTCTTGACTCTCCAGCTATACTTTTAGCCTGGTGTGTATTCTTCTTTTTTGATAAGCTTATCTCCATTTTTTTTTTAGTAATCTCTACACCCAATGTGGGGCTTGAGCTCATGACCCAGAAATCAAGGGTCACATGCTCTTCTGACTGAGCTAGCCAGGTGCCCCTACCTAGTACATATTCTTGCTTTTCCTTCGGAGGTAGAGTTTCTTTTTTTCTTGTCTTCTCAACTACAGTGGGTGCTCACCAGTGCCCTAAGAGAACTACCCGTGCTGTGTGTGCCCCTGGAAATGTAGGGTTTTGTTCCACAGGGGAAGTAGGAAAGATGGGTTGGACAGAGTGTCAACTGTGGCTACTGTCTCCCTCTGCCTGCCCACCAGCAGCTTGAAGTTTTGTCACAAGTCTCCCTGAACTTCCCTATGACTGCCTGCTGAGGTTTGTGGAGGAAAATTCTGCAATAAGATGAAGTCTTCAAACTAACCCACACTTGGCCTTGAGCGCCTTCTAAAAGCGGGTGGCTGACTCCTCTTGCCAGTTCAAATGGAGTCGAGCAGCATCTGGCCCAGAGAAGCCAACCTTCAGGTCCCCTGTATCCCTGCCAGAACTCGGCGTTCTTCAGGTGGTGCTTTAATCAGGTGGTTGCCCTATAACCTCAGTTTTCTGGTTTGTTCAAGAAAACCCATTAATTTCCAGTTTGTCCAGATTTTCACTGTTGTGTGGATGGGAGAGACGCTCATTCCATGTGTCTCCATCTCTAAGCTAAAACCAAAAGTTCGTATTGGGGGATTTTAAGCAGTATAGGAATATGATTGAATTTACATGGAAATGCAATGGCTCAGTCTGTAGAACATGCAACTCTTGGTCTCGGTGATGAGTTGAAGCCCCTCATGGGGTGTACAGCTTACTTTAAAAAGGGGGAGGGCTCACTATGGCTGTTATATGAATGGCCTGTAGAAGTCTGAGGACGGGACAATGGAAAAGGAGAGACATCAGACAGAAAGCTGTTGCATTTGTTCAAGAAAACATGTTGGGGGCTTGGTCTTGGCTGCTAGCAGTAGAAATGGGAAGGGGCGGGTATTTCAGGACGTGTTCTTGAGGTATAGTAAAAAGATTTGGGATAGTACAAAAGATCAGGATCGACTCAGGAGGCAAAAACTCAAAACCCACAGCAGCAATTTGCAAAGGGAAAATTCAGTATAAGTCATTCTTAACTATGTAACAGGGGCTTAACTGCCAAGAAAAGTGAAACTAACGCTACGGGAATGGCAATGAAGGAAGCAGCCACTATTGCTAAGGCTTTGGGAGAGCAGCCAAGGAAGGAACAAACTGGGAGAAGAACCATTTCAGAGATTCACACCTTTTGGAGAGGGTATGGTCCCCCGGATGACAGAGAAGTTCACTGAGGTGGCCCAGGCTTGGGATGGCAAACAATAAACCAGTTATCTGTGTACCAAAGAAGCTGCCTACTGTGGTGCTGGCCAAATCCACTAGTTCTTAAATTTGGTGGCAAATTCTAGGTGAATATACCTACATTTTGACCCTGCAATTCCATTCCAGCTATTTACTTGAGAGAAACAAGAACGTATGTCTACAATAAGGGATGAAAGAACTTTCTGGGATGATGGAAATGTTCTCTATCTTGATCATGGTGGTGTTACGGTGCGTTTACGTTTGTCAGAGATCACTGAACCTTACACTTAGAATCAGTGCTGGGGGAAGGAGGGGATATTGGAGACATAAGAAGAAGGAAGAGAATGTGAAATTGTTGTTTCCCATTTGGGAAGTGAATTTACAAGAGCAATATGATAGGATCGGCCAGGAGTCCTGAAGGCTTCCTGGAGATCTGTGGTAACAAACTTAAAGTGAGAGTCTTCAACAGAGGTTGTGTCATTTTCTCCAGCAAATTTCAGTTTCTCCATCACTGATGTAGAGCAGGATCATTGACTGTGACCAGGGTTAGAATCTTGCACAAGGGGTCGGGGCATTTGCAGGAGAGGAGTGATCTTAGTGATGATCCAATGGATTGGAAAACAAATACTTAAAGATACAGAGGGGCACCTGGGTGATTCAGTAGGTTAAGCATACAACTCTTGACTTCAGCTCAGATCATGATCTCACAGTTCATGGGATCGAGCCCTGCTTTGAGCTCCTTGATGATAGCACAGAGCCTGCTTGGGATTCTCCCCTCTCCCTCTGCCCCTCTCCTGCTCACTCTCAATCTCTCTCTCTCTCTCTCCAAAATAAATTAATTAAAAAATAAAGATACAGAATGTGTGCTTCACATAACATGGCCCCAAACACAAGCCAATTATTTCATCTGTTGCTCAAAAGAAAAATTAACAATGTCTCCCAATCTCTCCCAAAATGTTTGCTTTGATTGTGAATGGTAACTGCCTAAGGGATATCCAATGGCAATTTTGACTTTACATGATTTCTTCCTTACACGTTAACTGAAAAATCTAACCCCAGAGAAATATGTGGCTTTACTATGTATCAGGAATGCAGCAGTTGCTGATTGCTTCAAAACAAACCTCCCTAAAACCTAGTGACTCAAAACAACAGCCATGTCATCTGCTTATAATTCTGTAGCTCAGCAATTGAGGCTGAGTTCAGCTTATATTGTTCTTCTGCTGGTCTTGTCTGAAGCAGTTTTAGTTATATGGTGGCTAAAATGGGACTGAATGGTATAAGACGGCCTCACTCACATGTCGGCAGTTGGTGTTGGCTATTCACTGGCCCTCTAGTCTCTAGGTGACTGGCCTACGTTTGTTCACACGAAAATTGGATTCTAAAAGCAGCAAGAGAGGGGTGCCTGGGTGGCACAGTCGGTTAAGTGTCCGACTCCAGCTCAGGTCATGATCTCGAGGTCCATGAGTTCGAGCCCAGTGTCAGGTTCTGTGCTGACAGCTCAGCCTGGAGCCTGCTTCAGATTCTCTGTCTCCCTCTCTCTCTGACCCTCCCTGGCTTGCACTCTGTCTGTCTGTCTCTCTCTCTCAAAAATAAATAAACAATAAAAACAAATTTTTAAAAATAGAAAATAAAAGCAGCAAGAGAGTAAGCAAATGCCAGTGCACAAGCACTTTACTAGTGTCTGCTTGTGACATACCTGCTAATGTCCCGTTGGTCAAAGGAAGTCACATGACCAAGCCTAGTGTCTGTGGAGAGGGCGAGGGACTGCACAAGGGCAGACAGGGACGTGTGGTGCCTGGAAGGCCGTCAACTTAACCATCGACCACAAGGAGATTCGGAGCAATGCTTTTTTCCTACAGCCGGTAAATAACACCTAAAACGAAACAGGAAAGCGAACCAGTTCTGCTTCTGGAAAAACAATCATTTTCCTAAGAGTGTCATAACCTAGTCTAGAACGTCTGCAATTTTTCTCAATGTCACAAAATTCTAGACAATTTATTTGAAAATCCATGTGTCATAGACCATTTTGGGAAGAGAGAGGTCATACAATTAGATGACGATAGTGTTTAGCAGTTTTGAAAATGCGTTAACTTGGCCCTTAAGCTTTGAATAAGCATATTTGTCGACAGGACATTGAACTGTATAATTTTTAATGTTCTTTTCCAGTACTGAGATTTTTATGATAAACCATTTAGTAATCAGTCTATTACAGCTCATTCTATCTTGGCTGAGAAAATGCCCTTTTTTTCTTACAAGCTCACACACACGCCCCTGCATAAAGCACAGCTCGGAGACAAATGACAGCTCTGTTTCATAATATTTGTCTCCTGACAGAAGAGGACCAGCTCTTGAGTTATTGCCTCATTAGTGAAAATAAAAATCATTGACAACTCCCAGAATTATGGGAAAGGAAATATTGAAACTTTGATTTACAAGGGCTATTTCTGACTTTCATTTTTCTTTGGACACTAGAAACTTGGCTTTCGCTGCCCCATGTTCCTAGATCAGTGGAAACACTCTAGAAAGAGAGGTTGAAGGGCAGAAGTAGGAAAGGCTTTAAGCATGGGCAGAGAAGAACGAAGAAGTAATCGGTATCATGTTTCATGATGATTAGAAGGGAAAATATAATTTTTGTTGTTCTCTAATGACTGAGCCACTCAGGCACCCCTGAACTGTACACTTTTAGAAAGGATGGGAATCTGGGCGTGTGAATAGTATCTCCACTTTAAATGTGTGTGACAAAAAAAATATAGTAGATGTAAGTAGGTAGGTAGGTCAGTCAGTAGGCAGGCAGCCGACCTCTCTCTCTCTTTCTTTCTTTCTTTTTCCTTCCTTCTTTCCTTCCTTCCATCCTTCCTTCCCTGCCCGTCCCCTCTTATTTCATATGACATTACGAAAAGAGAGCTTTGCCGACCCAGAATTAGATCCCCAAGTTTTTTGTTTGCTCCCGCTGGCACAGCAAAGCTTATGGGCAACTTATAACTGCCCGCGTGCCCAAAGGTTACAGATCAATCACTCAGATTGCCAGTGCGGCCAACCCGCAAGCCTGGGAAGCGTCAGAGACGCTTGGGATCTTCTTTTGCTAAGGCGAGAGGGCTTATTGTTAGGTCTGGAGGAAAAACAGAGTGAAAGGAACAATGCTATTATTGAGCGTACTTAGTGAGAAACATCATTTATATCTGACAGTAGCACATTTTTAATAATGAGGCCAGCAGGGAAAAGACAGAGAGGAGGAAAAGCCTTACAAGGAGAGTTCTGCTCAGCGAGCCGACTCAGCTGGTATGAAGTGAGCCCGAAAGTCCACAGGGGGAAAGAATATTATATTTTGAAAATGCAGGGTGCAGCATTTGGTTTCGGGGGAAAAAATCCTTGAGCGTCAACCCCACCCACCGACTTCACCTCATGCTACTGTGTCTTGGCTACACACATCCGAAATCTTTTTTTTTAATGAGTTTATTTATTTATTATTTTTTAAGTTATTTATTGTTTAATTTAAATCCAAGTTAGTTAGCATGTGGTGCAACAATGATTTCCGGAGTAGATTCGTTAAGCCCTCACCCGCTTAGCCCATCCCCCCCCACACAACCCCTCCAGCAACCCTCTGCTTGTTCTCTATATTTAAGAGTCTTTTATGTTTTGTCCCTGTTTTTATATTATTTTTGCTTCCCTTCTCTTATGTTCATCTGTTTTGTATCTTAAATTCCTCATATGAGTGGTCATATGATCTTTGTCTTTCTCTGAGTACTTTCGCCTAGCATAACACCCTCTAGCTCCATTCACGTGGTTGCAAATGGCAAGATTTCATTCTTTTTGCTTGTCAAGTAGTACTCCATTGTATATATACACACCACATCTTCTTTACCCATTCATCTGTCAATGGACACTTGGACTCTTTCCATACCTTGGCTATTGTCCGTAGCACTGCTATAAGCTTTGGGGTGCACGTGCCCCTTCAAAACAGCACACCTGTATCGTTTGGATAAATACCTAGCAATGCAACTGCTGGGTGGTAGGGGAGTTCTATTTTTTTTTTTTTTGAGGAACCTCCATACTGTTTTCCAGAGTGGCTGTACCAGTTTGCATTCCCACCAGGAGTGCAAAAGGGTGCCTCTTTCTCCGCAGCCTCATCAACACCTGTTGTTGCCTGAGCTGTTTTTTTTTTTTTTTAATTTTTTTTGTATTTTTTTTAAATTTTTTAAATTTTTTTAATGTTTTATTTATTTCTGAGAGAGAGAGAGAGAGAGACATTGTGGGCAGGGGAGGGTCAGAGAGAGAGGAAGACACAGAATCTGAAACAGGCTTCAGGCTCTGAGCTAGCTATCAGCAGAGAGCCCAATGTGGGGCTCGAATCCACCAACCGTGAGATCACAACTTGAGCTGAAGTCGGACGCTTAACCAACTGAGCCACCCAGGGGTCTCTAATTTTTTTCTTAATGCTTATTTATTTTCAAGAGACAGAGAGACAGAGTGGAGGGGGGGAGGGTCAGAGAGAGAGGGAGACACAGAATCTGAAGCAGGCTCCAGGCTCTAAGCTGTCAGCACAGAGCCTGATGTGGGGCTCAAACCCATGAACTATGAGATCATGACCTGAGCCGAACTCGAAGGATTAACTGACTGAGCCACCCAGGCGCCCCCTGAGCTACTGATGTCAGCCACTCTGACAGGTGTGAGGGGGGATCGCATTGTGTAACTGAGCTTATTTTTTCAATTATTCAAATATTCGACTAAACCATCTTAAAAAACAGAAATTTACTTTGCCACAGGTGAGAATTAGGTTGAGTCGTATAGGATTGCCAATATTCTACTATTTTTGGCCCTAAAGTAGCAACTTCATATGGTTTAGTTTCATATATGTATCTATAAGTACATATATAATGGTTGTGTGATACTTTTGGTGTTTTATATTTGTGGGGATAGGATGGGTTATTTAAGAGATGGCCCTGAGACTATTAGACAAGCATTAAACTCCAGATATTACCATTTAGCTAAACGTTAAAAATATAGATAATGAAGAGAATTTGGATGAATAGTTACATACTTTGAGAAGGTACAAAAAGCACTTATCAAGAAAGCATAGAAGAAAGCCATAATAAATTTAATTAAGATGTTTTACGTGCCAAAGCATCAATATCTCTTTTAGAAACTCTATAAATAAAACTAAAGCACAATTTTTAAGATGGGGAAAATATTTGCAACATATATGGCATAAAAAAGCTGAGACCCTTGATATCTAAAGAACTCTTAGCTATCAATAAGAAAAAATAAACACTCCAGTTAAAGATGAGCAATTTCCAAAAGGAAACATATAAATCCCAATAAACCTCACAACCAAAGATAGAGCAATTGAAAACATTAATGAGATACCAAGTATCACCTTTCAAATTAATAAAGTAAAAAGAAAAAAAAAGAAGTTAAAAGAATGATGTCACAGCATTGGTAAGAATCTAGGAAAATAAATGTTTTCAAACGTGGCTCACGAGGTGGGGGTAAATTCACACTTTCTAGTGGCCAATTGGTAATTTGCATCAAAAAATGTTAAAAGTCTAGGGGCTCCTGGGTGGCTCAGTCGGGGGAGCGTCTGACTTCGGCTCAGGTCATGATCTTGCAGTCAGTGAGTTCCAGCCCCATGTCCGACTCTGTGCTGACAGCTGGGAGCCTGGAGCCTGCTTCAGATTCTTCATCTCCCTTTCTCACTGACCCTCCCCGCCTCACACTCTGTGTGTGTGTGTCTCTCTCTCTTCCTCAAAAATAAAATAAACATTAAAAAAAAAAATTTTAATCTGCATATCTTCGGAATGCATTTTTGCAAATTGGCTTAAGGAATAAAACCACAAATATGTCCAAAGTCACATATGTAAGTATTTTATCACAGTGAAAATTTGGAAATTAACCAGATGTTCGAAAGTAATGGAACTATTCAGAAATCACAACACATACAAAGCAAATTACCATGCCGGGGATAAAACCGTGTTATGAAAGATATTTCTAGACCTGAGGAAAGATATACTACTTATATGAAAAGGAAAAAAAGCAGGCTATCAGTCAATATATGCACTGTATATGCGCTGGGGTGGTGACAGGATCCACTCCTTAATTTGCACTGCATACAGTGGCCCTGGTCTTGATCTATCACCTGATAAGCATATCAAGATGCATGAAGGCGATGTCATTACCTACACAGAACATAATGACATCCCAATACAGCCTCCTTCTCCAGAATGGAGCATCTAGAATCACTCTGACATACTTCTAGCTTGTCACGGTGGTGGTCGCTTAGGAAAAGGTGAGATAATTCCCACTTTGGGGGCGGCGGGAAATCGGTCTTCAATAAACAGCCAGCTTCAGTAACAGCTGATTATTATCCCCGTAGCACCTCCTCCCTGCCCCCAACACCCCCGTTCCCTTTATCCTGCTTCTTTTCTTCTCCATATACATCATCTTCTAATACTTTCTATCATTTCCATACTTATTATTTTTATTATCTGTCTCCCCCTACTGGTATGAAGGCAGAAATTCCTGTCTGTTTTATTCATTACTATATATGCCCAGCACCTAAAGCAGTACCTGGTCCACAGCAGGACCTCAATAAATATTAAGTACATTAATGAATGAATGAATGAATGAATGAATGAATGAATAAGTGAGTGAGTGAAAGGTAGCTCATATGTACTGTACGTATTCCAGACATCAGGCAACTTAATAAAATGAGTTAAGAACAGCTTTTAGGGGGAAAGAGACCACACGCAGCATGTGGGGGGTACTGGCTCACCCTGTCAGCCTGGCTTGTGCTTGCCAGGGCCCGGGGGAAGACTTGATTAGGGGTTAGTGAGACAAATGTCTCTTTTAATGCACACTCCCTGCCAATTGTCCCTGGGAGACGCTACCCACTGAATACACAGTAAGGACCCCAAATGGAGAAAGCCAGGGACACCTTTCTCCTTCACTGTATTCTAGATTTGAAGCTGACAGGCATTAATAATCCAGAGTCCTGCATCAGGGAGCAGAGGAGTGGCATTAAATTAGGTCTCAGGGCACCTGAGGGGTGGCTCAGTCAGTTAACTTACACATTTAAGTTTTGGTTCAGGTCATGATCTCCCGGCTTCGTGGTTTTGCGCCCCACTTCAGGCTCTGCGCTTGGGATTCTCTCTCTTCCTCGCTGCCCCTCCTCCACTTGTGCTGTCTCTGTCTCTGTCTCTGTAAAAATAAAAAATAAACTTTAAAAAAATTGGGCCTTGGGGCGCCTGGGTGGCTCAGTCGTTTAAGCGTCCAACTTTGACTAAGGTCATGATCTCACAGTTCGTGGGTTCGAGCCCCGCATCAGGCTCTGTGCTGACAGCTCAGAGCCTGGAGCCTGCTTCAGATTCTGTATCTCCTCTGTCTCTCTGCCTTCCCCCACTCATTCTCTCTCTCTCTTCTCTCTCTCTCTCTCTTTCTCTGTCTCTCAAAAATAAGTAAACATTAAAAGAAATTTAAAAAATATGTCTCAACAAAGAGAACAGTCTCAATACTGAGCAGATATTCACAACGGGATCATTTCTTTTTTTTTTTTTTTTAATGTTTTTTATTTATTTCCAGGAGAGAGGAAGACAGCGTGAACAGGGGAGGGTCAGAGAGAGAGGGAGTCACAGACTGAAACAGGCTCCAGGCTCCAAGCTGGCAGTCAGCACAGAGCCCGACGCGGGGCTCGAACCCACTAACCGCGAGATCATGACCTAAGTGAAAGTAGGACGCTTAACCGACTAAGCCACCCAGGCGCCCCACAACGGGGATCATTTCTAATGAAGTTTTTTAAACCCATTTTTCCTTTGGCCTCGCTACTTAGAATCCCTCTTTTGCTTTCTGTATTCAAATTCATCATTCTCAGAAGGATCACGCTTTTACCCTAGAAAGACTAGTTCTTTGAATCATACCTCATAATTACATTCATTGTATTTCCCTGCTGAGCCAGATCAGCTTTGTGCTTGTTTAGGTAACAGTGAAGTTTAAGAATGTAAGTCCTGCCCTTCTCTCCCCGTGTTATCTGTCACGGCTACTGGCTTTCCCCTGTTTTGCTGATCATTAGTTTGAACGCGCCTACAATGAATAAAGGCTTTGTTTACATGCGTTAACAAAAGGAAAAAAAGATGTCTCCTCCCACAGGTACAAAACAGCCAGGCTTTACAACGTGAACAGGAACTTCAAAATTATTGCCAGTTCCTGACATGCAGATAATTCTTGTAGGATTGCAGTTTTTCCCGTCCAAATTATACTTGAAAAACTACCTGCTTCCAGAATAAACGCTCTGTAATGTCCAGCTCAAGCCACTCCTCAGTAAGAGGAAGAATACTGCTTCATATTTCTTCCTTGGAAGGCAATGCCGTCTCGTTGATAAGAGATCAGAGCAGACACTGGAATCCTGACTGTATTTATGACTCTATTTCTTAGGTACTGCACTTTTTTTTTTTTCTTTTCCTCTCTCTGCCTCTTTTCTCCCCTTTCCCTGGCTCCTTCTCGCCTCTTCTCTCTCCCTCCCCAACCCTTCTCTCTCTCTCTCTCTCTCTCTCTCTCTCCTTCTCCTTTAAATGACATATTTGTGGGGCGCCTGGGTGGCTTAGAAGGTCGGTTAAGCGTCCGACTTTCGCTTGGGTCATGATCTCGCGGTTCGTGGGTTCGAGCCCCGCATCAGGCTCTGTGCTGACTGCCAGCTCAGAGCCTGGAGCCTGTTTCAGTCTGTGACTGCCTCTCTCTCTGACCCTCCCCTGCTCACGCTGTCTCTCTCTCTCTCTCTCCTAAAAATAAATTAAAAATATTTTAAAAAAATAAATAAATAAAATAAAATGACATATTTGTTACAAGTAAATTCACACTAGGAACCGCAACAGCCAAGTGATGACAAGAATGTGGCAGCGCTGAACCTCACATACGTTGCTGGCGGTAGTAGAAAATGGCACAGCCATTTGGGGGAAAGGTTTGGCAGTTTCTTATAAAGTTGAAACCTGCATGTACTGTATGGCCCAACAGTTCCGCTCCTACGTATTTGCCCAAGAGCAATGAAAACATGTGTGCACAAAAAGACTTCTATAAGATGTCAGAAAAGCTTTATTCATAATATCCCCGAACTAGAAACTACACTAATGTACATCGACATATGAATAGATACACAAATTGAGGCGTGTTCATACAATGGATCACTGCCCGGCAATAAAAACTAATGACGTTAACTACTGATACTTACACTAACCCGGATGGATCTCACCAACATCGTGTTGAATGAAAGAAGGTAGACACAAAGGAGCACAAAGGAGTTTTCATTTATATTAAGTTTTAGAACACATAAAACTGATCTATGGTGATAGAAATAAGTTCAGGGCGCCTGGGTGGCTCAGTCGGCTAAGCATCCGACCTTCGATTTTGGCTCAGGTCATTATCACACAGTCGTGAGTTCAAGCCCCGTGTGGGGCTCAATGCAGAGCACGGAGCCTGCTTGGGATTCTGTCTGTCTCCCTCTCTCTCCCCTCCCTTTCTTGTGCTCTTTCTCTATCTCAAAATAAACAAATAAACTTAAAAAAAGAGGAAGAGTTTCAGTAGTTCCAAGGGGAATAAGGAAACTTTCTGGTGTAGCGGAAATGTTTTATATCTTTATTCATGTAGAAGTTTTAGGGCTGTTTATATTTGTCAATATTCATCAGACTATATACTTCATACCTATGCATTTTATTGCGTGTAAATTATATCTCAATAAGGTTGGCTGAAAAATTCATGCTGGGTTCTAAGCAAGAGTTTAGGGGAAAAAAACTGTTCCCCAGAGTACACAGCGAGTACTATATCAGCCTGTCTGTAAACTCACATATTGGTACTTTAGAGGAGGTGGTCGAATCGGCAAAGGTCATGAGTATGTGGATAAAACTCCTGTGATCTGATCTGCCCCATCAAATTCAACAGACAATTACTGACAGCTTGAATCTGAAGGAGAACATGTTGTGCCTTACTAGAGATAGAAAGATGAATTCAAAATCCCCACTCTCAAGTTCCTGCTAATACTTTGGGCCTAGTGGGGCCTAGTGGTGATTAAATAAAAGGGGGGGGGCACATGGCTGGCTCGGTCAGTGGAGTGATCTTGCGGTTGTGGGTTTGATCCCCACGCTGGGCATAAAGTTTACTTTTTTTTTTAATTTGTATTTATTTCTGAAAGAGAGAGACACAGCATGAGCAGGGGAGGGTCAGAGAGAGAGTGAGATACAGAATCTGAAGCAGGCTCCAGGCTCTGAGCTAGCTGTCAGCACAGAGCCTGACATGGGGCTCGAACCCATGAACTTCAGGATCATGAACTGAGCCGAAGTCGGACGCTTAACTGACTGAGCCACCCAGGCGTCCCTAAAGCTTACTTAAATATACACATAAATAAATACAAATTTGATATGCACATGCAATGGGACATCATTGAGCCTTAAAACAGAAGGAAACTCCAGCACCTGCTACAACATGGATGAACCTTGAATACAGCACACGAAGTGAAATAAGCCAGATACCCCAAAAATACAAATATTGTATGATTTCACTTATACGAGGTATCAGGGATAATCAAATTCATAAAAGTAGAAAGTAGAATAGAGGTAACCAGGGCTAGAAGGTGGCGGTTATTATTTTATAGGTACAGAGTTTCGGTGTGGGATGATGAAAAGGTTCTGGAAGGAGCGCCTGGGTGGCTTAGTCGGTTAAGCGTCCGACTTTCGCTTGGGTCATGATCTCGCGGTTCGTGGGTTCGAGCCCCGCGTCGGACTCTGTGCTGACTGCCAGCTCAGACCCTGGAGCCTGCTTCAGAGTCTGTGACTCCCTCTCTCTCTGACCCTCCCCTGCTCGCACTGTCTCTCTCTCCTAGAAATAAATAAAACATTTAAAAAAAAAAAAAAGAAAAGGTTCTGGAAATGGATAGTGGTGATGGCCGATCAATGTTGTGAATGCACTTAATGCCATGAATTGTACACCTAAAAATGGTTAAAAGGGAAATTTTCATGTTATATATATTTTACAATAGAAAATGTTCCCCAAAAAAGTGAAAGGCACAGGCTTTCTGTTAGAGACACAAATAACGTGTTAAGAGCCAGACAGAGGGGCGCCTGGGTGGCTCAATCAGTCAAGCATCCAACTTCAGCTCAGGTCATGATCTCACGGTTTTGAGTCTGGCTCTGCGTTGGGATCGCTGCTGACAGCACAGAGCCCGCTTCGGATCCTCTGTCCCCCTCTCTCTGCCTCTCCTCCACTCGCATTCCCTCTCTTTCTCTCAACAATAAACAAACATTCAAAAAAGAGAGAGAGAGAGCCAGATAGAGAAGGATTCCAGTTGGTAAATGGGGATGGGAGGAATCAAGGAAGGCTTCACGGAAGAAAGTCTTATCAGCTGGGCTTTGGAGAATTTTAAGCTGGAGATTAAAAGAGGATATAGGGCAGATATAATCCAGGCTGTGGGGAAACAGTGAGCCAGGGCAGAGTCCTAAAAGTAGGTTAGCATATCTAAGAAATGGTGGTCACTTGGGGCGCCTGGGTGGCTTAGTCGGTTAAGCGTCCGACTTTCGCTTAGGTCATAATCTCGCGGTTCGTGGGTTCGAGCCCCGCGTCGGGCTCTGTGCTGACTGCCAGCTCAGAGCCTGGAGCCTGTTTCAGAGTCTGTGTCTCCCTCTCTCTCTAACCCTCCCCTGCTCACGCTGTCTCTCTCTCTCTCCTAAAATAAATAAAACATTTAAAAAAAAAAAAAAAAAAAGAAATGGTGGTCACTTGTTTTATTGGTTGCATCTCTTACTTTCCCCTGCTGGGAGCGCTGATACTCTCTCCTTGGGGCTGAGTTAGGTGAGAACTAGTTGCTCAAGACTCCCTAGAGTGCAGGCACCACAGAAATCTCCCACTGGGCTTAACCTGAAGAGGTATAACCCTCAACTACACACAGAGGAACGTTTCCACTCTAATCCTACTTAGGGAGTTTACATAACGATATAATATACAAGTGTTATCTTTGTCAAGGAGGGGGAGTCATTGTGTTCTGAGGAATTTCATCCGCAGAATCTGTTTATATATCGTCAGAGGCATGGATGGGTAAGAGTTCTGAAACGTTAGCTCAGATGTTCTCTCCCCCATGCTTCCTCCTCTACTTCGCTCAAGCAGGTGGATGAGCGCGTGCAGGTGAGAAACGCAATAGGGTGGTGTGTTTCCTTGGGTTTTGTCTTGCAGTTGAGGTATTCCTGTGACACAGAACACAGTATTCATTTCAGACGGCGGGGGGGTGTGTTTTAGATCCTTACAAAAGTTAGGCATGGCTCTTTTCTCTGGACGAGACATCGTTTTGATCCTCTTAAAATCAACAAGGTAGAAGTTTCTGAACACCAGCAGTCAGGTTTGCTGATTTGTGCTTGTGGGATTTTAACTTTATTTCTTGTCCAAGACAATTGCAAGTGATGTCAAGGACTGTATTATCCGCACAGCTTCAAGTCTTCTGCTGTCGATGGACTCGCCTTCCTACTTGTGAACTGCTCTGCCTCACAAGCTGCTTTAGTTGACCTGATCTGAGGAGTGGACTGACCTCACTCCACAGCCAAGCCCTTAAGTCCCACCAGGTAAGCTCTTTGAAGGGAGGGAGGTCTTCTGACCTTTTTGTTACTTGTCCTGGGGCAGAAATAGAGCCAGGGAGACGGCCAAGGTAATCTTCATACCTTATCCAGGGGCAACCTCTCTCTCGTAACCGCATCAAACAAGAGGCGAACATAATTTCTCAAACCATATTTTCATTGTAGAACAATGAGACCATCCCCTCGCCAAGTGATCAAAATCACCACTACCCGTAAAGCGCAGACGGACATGGTGGGCCTCCAGATGAGGTACCCTAAGTAGATACCTTAGCTTCCCTGAAAAATAGCCCCAGGAAACTGGGAGCGGGGTGGGGGAGGGGAGGGGAAGGAGGGCATCCTTGTAATCAATTCCCTTGGTGGAAACATGCACCCTCCCTGTATCTTCCAAAGCAGTACTTTTTAAACTTTATCGTGCTTACCAATCGCCTGGGGATTTTGCTCAAATGCAAATTCTGTTTCAGTAGACCTGGGGTGGGGCTCAACAGTCTGCATTTCTTATGAACTCTTAGGCCATGTCAGGGTTGTTGGTGTGCAGGCTAAACTGTGAATAGCAAGGTCCTAAAGCACTGGTTAGCAAAGTGCGGTCCCTGGACCAGCAGTAACAGTATTACCTAGGAACTTGTTAGAGATGTAAATTCTCCGACCGGCTTTCAAGACCTACCTGCTTGCTGAATCAAGAACTCGGGGCCTGACGTCCAGTACAGCCAAGGCCAGAACTAAAATTAGGCAAAATTTAAGGAGGCATCTACTTCTTGGGTTTATGCAAATGCAAGGTCAGACCTGAGTCCAGCAGTTGGTGTCATCCAAGTCCTCCAGGTGATTCTGATTAGTGCCAGAGTTAGAGAACTATTGTCTCCTTTCTTCTCACTAAATCAACTCACTACAATAGCAGCCCAACTGTATTTAAAGTATCTGGGACCTGGGGCCTACCTGCCTACGTCCGAAGAGCACAGCACGCAACTCTTGATCTTGGGATCATTAGTTCAAGCACCATGTTGGGTATAGAGATTACTTTTATTTTTTTAAGTTTATTTATTTTGAGAGAGAGAGAGAGCACATGGGCAAGTGGGGGTGGGGAGGGGCAGAAAGAGTGGAAGAGGCAGAGAATCACAAGCAGGCTTTGCACTGTCAGCCCAAAGCCAGTTGGGGGGCTCACACCATGAGAGCATAATCTGAGCTGAAACTAAGAGTCGGACCCTTAGCCAACTGAGCCACCCAAGCATCCATAGCGATTACTTTAAAAACATGTTTTTTTTTTTATTTTAAAAAAATTTATGTTTTCTTTATCTCTGAGAGAGAGAGAGCAGGTGAGGGTCAGAGAAAGAGGGAGACACAGAATCTGAAACAGGCTCCAGGCTCTGAGCTAGCTGTCAGCACAGAGCCTGACACGGGATTTGAACTCACTAACCGTGAGATTGTGACTGGAGCTGAGAACAAGAGTTGGATGTTTAACCGACAGAGCCATTCAGGTGCCCCATAAATAAATTTTTAAAAAATTATCTGGGACCCACTTCATGCCCATTGAATCAGGATTTTGGGGAGGCAGAAAAGTGTTTATCTGGCCCCTAAGGGGGTGTGAAGGAGAAGGCTCATCAAAGAGCTAGCTGTTTCCCATGGAAGGATTTGGAAAAACAATGTAGCAACCATAATACAATGGATTAGCAAAATGTGTGCAGTCATCTGCAGTTAAAAGCAAAGAACTAGATGAACCATAGAGCAATGTGACAAGGGCAGAAAAACAAAAAGTTGTAACAAAATTGCAAGAGACATGATTTAGAGCGCAATACCATTGTGCAAATTTAAAATGAATATATGTTTTTAAGTACACGATTTCTTTTCAAATAAAGATCCATGAATAGAGAGGGTAGCAGAGTTGAAGTGGAATGGCCTTGAGGATCAGGGACAAAGGGGGAAAACTGGTAAATAATAAGGAGACAGACAAGTAAGCATAAGAGGGAAGAACTTTGCCCGGACAGGGATGACGACGTGCTTTGAACTGAGGAATGTGATTAACTCCACTCCAACATGAGGCCCACTCGCTGGCAGGGTATGGAGAGATCTCTGCAGATAGAGTCAGGAAATCCACAGAAAACAAGACGTCCAGATGAGTCTGCTGCATACCACTGACATCTTTAATTCCAAAGCATTTGTATTTTTTAGCACTTCCTTGATTTAGCCGCTGCTTCACTCTCCAGTCACCCTGGCTTACATGCTGCAATCCAGTAATACAACAAATGTCATGACGTGTCCCACCCCTAGGTCTGTATGCACCCTGTGTCTCCTGCCTGGAGCTCCCTTCCCCCCTCCCTTTTTTTTAAAATGTTTTATTTATTTCTAGGAAAGAGAGAGAGAGAGAGAGACAGCGTGAGTGGTGGGAGGGTCAGGAGAGAGAGGGAGTCACAGACTGAAACAAGCTCCAGGCTCTGAGCTGGCAGTCAGCACAGCTCAACGCGGCTCGAACTCACGAACCGCGAGATCAAGACTCCAAGCGAAAGTCGGATGCTCAACCGACTAAGCCACTCCAGGCGCCCCACCCCCTCCCTTTAAAGTAATCTCTATGCTCAACATAGGGACATAGGGCTAGAAGTCACAACCCCGTGATCCAGGGTCAGATGCTCTCCCCACTGAGCCAGCCAGGTGCCCCTGGAATACTCTTTATCTTTCTTGACCTGGCTAACTGTTATTTATCCTTTTCAACTCAGCCCAGGTGCCATCTCATCGGGAAGGTGTTTCTTACCCTTCTGGCTGGGTTAAGTTGATCCCCTGGCGTCCATAGCACTGGGTTACTTGGCCGTCGTATATTAGGCTGAAATCCTCGATTTTTGTGTTTTTAAAACCTCTCCAGCCCAAGGACTCGCTCCTACTACCTTCTGTACCTCAGTGACTATTAATATCGTGCCTGCAATCCAATAGGTTTTCAAATGCAGTAGAGCTTAACCAGCCCAGGACTATTATTTATGTATGCGTTCATTTACACAAGATGTTGTTCAGAAAGGACTTAAGGCAGCCCTGGACAACTGAACTCCAGAGAAAGAGAAGGTGGAATTTCAGTGGGACAAGTCCCAGCAAAATCAGCCCTGCGCAGCCACAATGCGCCATCATGGCAGCCGGCCCGGGCGGACCGAGATGGGAGCAGGAGCCCGCAGCTCCGGCTGTGGCTCTTGGCAAAAGATCTCCATCCCTGCCTGCTACTGCCATCTCCAGGGGACCGGTGGAGTTTCACCCAGC
>JAESUZ010002886.1:0-85534 GCA_017311185.1 Proteles cristata cristata | reverse complement strand
CGGTGACAATGTGGGCGTCATCTCTGAAGGTAGCCAGCGTGACAGACCAGGACATTGTGAGTCTGTAGTTTGGGTCACCTCCAACTTCCTGAGGTAGGGCAGCCCCTGAGTATCAAGTGACCCCACCCCACCTGTGCGGCTGGCCAGCTGGGTCCCTGGAGAAAGGTGCAGACTGTCACTGACTCACTTTCTGAGAAGAGCGTGAGGTCAGTGACCTGCCTTTGAGGGGTGTCAGGATTTGTACTTGAGCTTGAGATGACATGGCATCTGAGTTCATCTGAGTGCTGATTAACAGGCTCTGGACAAAGTCTCCCCCACCTCGGGGGGTGGGTCGGGAGGAGAGTGAAAGACGTCGTCACCTTGACTGCAAGTAATGCTTACGTAGATGCCATTCAAGGGCACATTAGAGACCAAGGGTCTGCTCCCCTCTTGGTACAGACAAGGAAACTGAGTCACAAAGTCCCACAGAGAATTACTGGCCAAGCCGGAGAAGCTGTCACTAGGGATGGATATGGGGTATCAGGCCAGGAAGAGCAGAGGCTCCAACATCCAAAATAACCAGAGAAGACTGAGAAGGACGTCAAGATACACTCCATCCGTTTGTTTGGGTTTTTTTACCTGGAGGCACCAATTAAAAAAGAAATTATTTTAAAAAATAAATAAGAATCTCCTGGGGGGCTCAGTCAGTTAAGCGCCCGACTCGGCTCAGGTCATGATGTCACAGTTTGTGGGTTTGAGCCCCACATCGGGCTGTGTGCTGACAGCTCGGAGCCTGGAGCCTGCTTCGGATTCTGTGTCTTCCTCTCTGCCCTTCTCTGTCTCTGTCTCTTTCAAAAATAAATAAATGTAAAAATTTTTTTTAAATATACATGACATGCAGGGGCCTTGAACACATTCACAGTGTAGCCATCAGCACTACCTGGTTCCAAATCTGTTTTCATCGCACCAAAGAACAGAGGCAGGGCCTGGATGCAGAGATCTCTACCCCGGGAGCTGAAGCAGGCGCTCCCACTCAGCCCCTCGACTGAGGAATCTCGGCAAGTGGGCAAGGACTCATCCCGTCTTGCAGTCAGGCCTGCAGAGTGCTAGGGAGCTATGGACCGTTTGCCAGCCTCAGCCGGGATCTGGGTTATAGCACCCACCACACCGGGCTGCTCTCGCCGCCCAGGAACTTTCTCCAGCTCCTTGCCTCCTGGGACCAGGAGAGGGATTCCCAGAGGACGCCAGCGCGGGAGAGAACAGAACTGACGGGTCAAGGTTAGCCTCGTGGCATCGTTGAAGCTCCCCAGGCCAGTGATGCCTGAGGCCAGCCAACTGGGCGACCTTCTCACTCCGATGAGCTGACACGGTTTCTGATTTTGCGGAAGACGGATACAGTAAGGATTTCAGGCACCTGACCTAGAAGGGGGCCGACACGATCCAGTAAGAGTCAGTCTGCTGTAAGGCTCTGGGAATAAGGTCTCCGAGAAGGGGAAGGCGCGAATGGATGGGGACATGGCCCATTTCAGGCGACAGACAGCACATTATCAAGGTGGCTTGGAATGTGCAACTTACAAGGAGTCATGTTCATGAGGGAGCATAACGTAAGGTGAGGGAAAAATACAAGCAGTACTCCCCCCCGCCCACCCCAGGTGGGATCTGTGTGATATTCCTCCGACCCTTCTGTGCTCCCAAGAACACAAGAAAGGGGTTAAGTGTGTGCCCTGGAGAGGTGGGAAACTAAGGCAAGTGAGAAATTAAATTCCCTTACTGCCTGCAGTCCGTTGACACGGCCTTGAAACAGGCAGTGACCGGGGCGCCTGGGTGGCTTAGTCGGTTAAGCGTCCGACTTTCGCTTAGATCATGATCTCGCAGTTCGTGGGTTCAAGCCCCGCGTCGGGCTCTGTGCTGACTGCCAGCTCAGAGCCTGGAGCCTGGTTTCAGAGTCTGTATCTCCTCTCTCTGACCCTCCTGCTCATGCTGTCTCTCTCTCTCTCTCCTAGAAATAAAAAAAAAAAAAGAAAGAAAGAAACAGGCAGTGACCTCCCTTGAGAAGCTCAGTTGCCTCAATGATGACCCTTTGCTAAGGACAACAGGGAACCTTGGCTCAATATTACCCTGACCCCCCAGGATCCTGTGAGTCTACTTTCACATATAAAAAGTCCTTTGGAAACTTTCTTTATCTCCCCTCCCCCAACACATAGGCTGGCGATCATACTCCAAGTTTATGGCCCCTGATATACAGCCGAAGAGGCACATGACTGAGGTTTTCCTAAACGGTGATAAATGGCATTTTCCTAACACAGCGAGGTCCTCAAGGTCCTGGAAACCGTTTCCAAAATACCTTAGGGACTTGCTCTATCCCTGACCCCCTCCCCACCAGAGGTACGTAACGAGTTACCCATCATGACCCCACGCAGCTCTTCCTGCCCACGGGTCCCGTCCCCGTGTTTTCATACATCACCGTTTTGCACCAAAGACATCCTCAAGAATTCTTTCTTGGCCGTAGGCTCCAACCCCTACCATCACCCCCAAACCCCATCATGGGTAGGGTCGTGATGCATCAACCTTCCAGTCACAAGATAAAGGGACAGGCCCCGACTGTGAAGGACCAGACCCTTGGGAGAATCAGGCAGCCAGAACCATCCAAGGATTTAAGCAGCAAGAGCGTCTGGGTGGCTCAATCGGTTGAGCGTCCGACTTCGGCTCAGGTCACGATCTCACAGTCCGTGGGTTCGAGCCCCGCGTCGGGCTCCGTGCTGGCAGCTCAGAGCCTGGAGCCTGCTTCAGATTCTTTGTCTCCCTCTCTCTCTGACCCTCCCCTGCTCACGCTGTCTCTCTCTCTCTCTCTCTCTCTCAAAAATAAACAGAACATTTAAAAAATTAAAAACAGAGCACTACATAACTTTACAGAAAAAAAAAGAAAGAGCCAAATCTCTTTGCATTACAATAGAGTGCTGGTGAATATTTAACCACTGGCTCTTTGGGGGAGGAAACAGCCCTGATTCTAGAGGTTTTTGCCTTCCTATGGTGTAAGTACCAATATGATTGTTGTGCAAAGCAGAATTCAGAAGGAACACACAGTAGCCCACCACTGACTCACTCGGTTAAACATCCAAGGCAGCTCAAGTCTTGATCTCAGGGTTATATATAATAGTTAGGGAGCGATACATTTTGACCACTTATTGTGTTTGTGTTTAATGTAATTTATTTCATTGTAAGTGTATATAATTTAATTTTCGGTAATGGCTGCATTTAACAACTGGCTTGCAAAATCCCTGAAAGTTTGGCCATCAGCTTTCACAAACGGTTACAAGCCAGCCCCGGCACACCAGGGAGCCATCTCCTAGAAGAGAATGAGAAAGACAACTTCTGGAAGAGTCCCTAAGAGGCAGGGTCTGGGCTCTCACCAGAGAGTGAGCCCCGCTCTTCAGCTTCACAGCTCCTTTCTGGCTGTGGAACACTTCAGATTTCTACCTCCGGGCCTTTGCACTTGCTGTTTGCCCCTATGCTCCCAGGTAACTACTGATGTGGGAAACAAAGGCAGAAAGAAAGGTAGATGAGATTGAATTTCCTCATAACCCACAGCCCACTGAGAGATACTAGAGATAGGGCACTTACGTTTATTTTGAGAGAAAGCACTCTCACACAAGCACACGTGAGGGGCAGAGGGAGAGGAGAGAATCCCAAGCACCTGTGAGGGGTTTGATCTCACAAACCGTGAGATCCTGACCCCAGCGGAAACCAAGAGTCAGATCCTTAAGGACTGAGCCTCCCAGGGACCCCAGCTCTCAACCGTTTTAATGTTAATGCTTTGATGGAGGGGGAAAACAACTTTACCTTGACAATACCTTGGCCTCCAGGATTCCTTGAGCCTTCTTCTTCTTTTTTTTAATGTTTATTTATTTTTGAGAGAGACACAGCACGTACAGAATCCAAAGCAGGCTCCAGGCTCCGAGCTGTCCGCACAGAGCTCGATGCAGGGCTCGAACTCATGAACTCGACATCATGACCTGAGCCGAAGTCGGACGCTCAACCGACTGAGCCACCCAGGCGCCCCTATTTTTTTTTTTTTTTAAGTAGGCTTTACAACCGACCTGGGCCTGGAACTCACCACTGAGATCAAGAGTCACAAGTTCCGCTGACTGAGCCACCCAGGCGCCCCTGAATATACTCTTAGATTAAAAAAACACAAGGGGCAGGATCATGTGAATTCCCTCAATGGCATTTCACCAGCCGTGCTTGCTGACATACGATAGACTCTCTCCAGAAGAAAACCCAAGAAACTGGTGGCCCCAGTGACAGACCTCCTGGAGGGGCCCCAGGGGGGAGGGAGAAGGGAAGGCTTTCACTGTACCCCTCTCCTGTGCCTTCAGACCACTGTGCCATGTGCCTTTAATTACCCATTAACATTTTTGTTCAAGTGTTCTATAAAAAGTACTGCCCCGAGCTGCGGCTGGGAGCCGGGCGGAGGAGGGTGAGCCTGGGCTGTGAGGAGGCTGGGGCAGTGACCCGAGAGCGGCGACCCGACAGGGCTGCCAAGCCCTCATAGCCTGTTCCAGAAGGGCCCCCAGCCATGGAATGTTCTGCACGAAGCCTTAGGGGCTCGGGGAGGCGAGGCTTGTCCCTCAGACCCAGCCCTCTGGCTGGGCCTCCGCGAGCCAGCCATAGGGTCTCCCAAAAAGGCACTGTGGCCACCTCTGTCCCCGCACCGAAGGCTCCCGATAAGATCCCAGCACCTCCCACTGTCCAGGGGATCAAAGCGCAGAATCCTGGGGTCGCCTGGGGGGCTCGGTGGGTGGAGCGTCTCACATCGGCTCAGGTCACGATCTCACAGTGTGAGGGTTCAAGCCCCGTGTCGGGCTCGCTGCTGTCAGCACAGAGCCTGCCTGGGCTCCTCTGTCCCCCTCTCCCTGCCCTCCCCACTTGCGTTCTCTCTCTCAAAAATAAATAAACCTTTAAGGGGCGTCTGGGTGGCTTAGTCGGTTAAGTGTCCGACTTTCACTTAGGTCATGATCTCACGGTTCGTGGGTTCGAGCCCCGCGTCGGGCTCTGTGCTAACAGCCAGCTCAGAGCCTGGAGCCTGTTTCAGATTCTGTGTCTCCCTCTCTCTCTGACCCTCCCCTGCTCGCGCTGTCTCTCCCTCTCCTAGAAATAAATAAAACATTAAAAAAAAATTTTTTTTTTAAACTTTAAAAAACAACAACTCTGAATCCTTCATACCCCATCTATAAGGGTCGGAGCCTATTCACGTCCCTCCCGTCTCCCCGTCTTCCCCCCTCCTCAGCTCCTTCTTCCAGCCACACAACCTCCCCACCATGGCCTCTGAAATCCCAGCTCTCTCTCTGCTCCACACCTTTGCTCCCCCCTCCCCCCCTCGCTGTTCCCTAGGCCTGGAACTCCCTTCCCCCCACCCCTCCTCACAGGACTGAGTCTTACCCCAGATGTCTGCCGGCTTCCTTCCTTCACAAAACAATGTGACAGGCATCAACTCGGTCAGGCCCCCTGCCAGGGATTAGGGGAGCTGAGAAGAGAGGCCCGGGCCCTAGCTGGCGAAGCAGAAAATTAAGGAGTCCGTGGAAGTAGGAGCGGGGGAGTTTTTGTTAAAGTTCAGTGCTGCAAGAAAAAGTGGTCTGCAGCCTGACTGCGAAGGTGCCCGGCTGGTGAGGAAGTGAGAAGGGAGAAGCGGGCGGAGGGACCTTCAAGAGCAGGGGCTCAGAGGCTGGGAATGAGCTCAGAGAGCTCAGGAATCAGAAAGAAGGCTGGTGGGGCTGCATGGACTTAAGGGAACAAGGGGAAAGTGTCATCAGATGCAGCTGAAAAGATAGGTCTGCGTGGGAGTCATAGCCTCTGTCAGGAGCTTGGTATCCCCTCCTCCAGGAAGCGCTCTTGGACTGCATCAGGGGCATCCCAACCCTGTTTGCTCTAAGGTTGTCGCTCTCTAGTCATTGGTGTGTCTCCTGCAAGGCCCAGGGTAGGACTGATCACTACTGTGTCCCCAGCGCTGTCCAGCACCTACCTGGGTATACACAGCAGGGACTTGGTAGATGATGAGGGAGCATGAGGCCAGCTGAGGGCAAAGCACAGGCCAGCAGCACCCCCTCCCCCGGGGGAATACACTCCTGGCTCCCCACGAGCAAAGGAAAGGGGTTTAAATGCCTAAGTTCCCCCAGTGATGTGGGAAACAGAAGCAAATGAAACCTTAACTTCCCTTACTGCCTGCAGACCATTGGCATGGCCTTGAATCGGGCAGAGTGGCCTCCCTCGAGGAGCCCAGCTGCCTCGATGATGATGACACTTTGCTGGGGGCAAAACGGAACCTTGGTGGTCACCTCCAAAGGCTGAGCCCCCGCCTGGGGTCTTACTGCGCTTTTATACATATGAGCTTCCGGGTTCTGCTTCCCGGCTGCCGGCTGATGTAAGAGGCAAGATCCCAGAAGCCATACGGGTGATGGGTTTTGCAAGAGGATTTTGCTTATTCTGGATTTTCCTTCTCATTGGCCTAACATTATCCTGACCCTCCCCCCACCCCAGGATCCTGTGAGTCTACTTTCACATATAAAAAGTCCTTCGGAAACTTTCTTTATCTCCCCTCCCCCAACACATAGGCTGGCGATCATACTCCAAGTTCATGGCCCCTGATATACAGCCGAAGGGGCGCATGACTGAGGTTTTCCTAAACGGTGATAAATGGCATTTTCCTAACACAGCGAGGTCCTCAAGGTCCTGGAAACCTTGTTTCCAAAATACCTTAGGGACTTGCTCTATCCTTGACCCCCTCCCCACCTGAGGTACGTAACGAGTTACCCATCACGACCCCACGCAGCTCTTCCTGCCCACGGGTCCCGTCCCCGTGTTTTCATACATCACCGTTTTGCACCAAAGACATCCTCAGGAAGTCTCTCTTGGCTGTAGGCTGTGGACCCTGCCCACACCCCCACATGACCCTGAAACTTCAGCTGTAAGTAAGTGCCCTGGGAGGCTGACCTTCTCTGCATCCCTGACTCCCCTTAGCCTTGCCTCTTCCTGACTCAGCCCTGCATTCCTGAGTTCCCCATCCGGCTACTTTCTTTCATCCCCTCCTCAAAGGCGAGGATTCCCAATGGCAATGGCCTCTGATGGGCTGCGGCCGAAGTGAAGGCTCTGAAGTGGTCAGTTCAAACACTTCTGGGGCGCCCTTGGGCGCGGCCGGCGTGGGGAGGCTCAGAGGGGACAGAGATTCTCAGGCGTCGGTGTTCAGGGAAGGAGAATGATGGACAGGGCGACTCTACCCGGTTGGTCATCATGACAACGCGGGACTTTGAGCTGCTGACTCATTTTGTGCCAGAGGCTGGGCTAATCTTTTTTTCTTTCTTTTTTTTTTTTAAGTTTATTTATTTTGAGAGAGAGAATCCCAGGATCTGCACTGTGAGTGCAGATCAGACCTGAGCCAAAGTTAGAGGCTGAACCCACGGAGCCACCCAGGTCTCCCGTGCAGGGCTAATCTTTATAAATAATACAATATAGGGGCGCCTGGGTGGCTCTGTCCATTGAGCATCTGACTTCGGCTCAGGTCATGATCTCATGGTTCATGAGTTCGAGCCCTGCGTTGGGCTCTGTGCTGACAGCTCAGAGCCTGGAGCCTGCTTCGGATTCTGTGTCTCCCTCTCTCTCTGCCCCTCCCCTGCTCATGCTCTGTCTCTGTCTCTCAAAAGTAAAAGCATTAAAAGTAATATTTAAAAAATAATGCAATTTATGAATTTAAACAGCTAAGATGTAGTCAGATGCATAATTGAGAAGGCCCAAAAGGCCTAAAGGGAAAAGTAATGATTTTTATTTTACAATTTTTTTATTAAAAAAAGAAACAACAACTCATGAACCTGAGATCATTTTTTCAGAGAGACAGAGACACCATGAGTGGGGGAGGGGCAGAGAGCAAAGGAGGAAGAGAGAATCCCCAGCAGGCTCAGCACTGGCAGCTCAGAGGCTCGATCTCATGAACTGTGAGATCTTGACCTGAGCCTAAACCAAGAGTCGGATGCTTAACCGGCTGAGCCACCCAGGCACCCATACTCCCACCGACTTGTGTTTTGTATGAGGGTACATTCCCTCCCCCTTGAAACTGGGCAAAACTTTGTGTCTACATGGAGTGGACCAATAAAGCCCCGCGCAAGTAAGGCTTCCGAGGGTCCTCAAGTACCAGGCACTTCCCACTTGCTTTGAGGGTACTCACTCTTGGAGGCCAGCCAGCCGAGGCCCTGGATACCAGGGGGCAGAGATGAGCTGTCTTCCCTGTGCCTTGTTCAAATTCCTGACCTACAGAATCCATGAACATCATAGAGGGATTTTTTGTTACACAGCAGCAGATAACTGGTACACCAAGTAATAGGATGAAAGACGTAGATGGGTGGTAGGAGACTGGGGTGATTTTCTTCTGGTGGTTTCTCTTCTCTCAGGGACATAGGAGGCAATGTCCTCGCTGAGAGTAGGCAAAAGGGGAGGAGATGTAGGAGTTTGAGCCATCTAGGAAATATCAAGACCAGCAACAAATGAATGGATAACCCAAATGTCATATCTCCACACAATGGAACATTATTCAGCCGCCATCTTGCCCGCCTCTGTAAGGCTGGTGTGAATGCCCTGGCTGAGGCCCTCAAGCACATTAACAATGCCAACGACAGAGGCACCTGCCAAGTTCTTATTAGGCCACACTCCAGAGTCATTTTCCAGCTTCTAATTGCAATGATGAGGCCCGATTACACGGAGATCACCGATGATCACGGAGCGGGGAAAATTGCTGCAAAGCTTACAGACCTGTACCATTAGTCTGATTTCATTCGTTCTGACAAACCCATAGCCGGTATCCCAGACCGGGATGAAGTAGGACAAAAACACACGGGAGGGAGAGCCCTGGGAACCTTTCTCGAAGGATGTAATACATACGTACGAACAAAATACTTCAGTGGGGGGGGAAATGAAATGAAATTCCGACACATTCGATGACGTGGGTGAACCTTGAAATCATCACATAAGTGAAAGAAGGCAGACACCAGAGGACAAATATTGTTCCGTTTATATGAAGTATCCGGAAGTGACAAATCTGTAGAGGCCAAAAGAGATGGGGATGGTTGCACAACATTGTGAATGTATTTAATGACACTGAATTTTACGCTTTTATCTTATTTTATTGTATTGTATTTTATTCTATTTTTTTTAATGTTTATTTATTTATTTTTTTTAATTTTTTTTTGATGTTTTATTTATTTTTAGGAAAGAGAGAGAGACAGCGCGAGCAGGGGAGGGTCAGAGAGAGAGGGAGACAGACTGAAACAGGCTCCAGGCTCTGAGCCGGCAGTCAGCACAGAGCCCGACGCGGGGCTTGAACCCACGAACTGTGAGATCATGACCTAAGCGAAAGTCGGACGCTTAACCGACTAAGCCACCCAGGCGCCCCTAAAAAAATTTTTTTAAATGGGGGTGCCTGGGTAGCTCAGTCAGTTGAGCCTCTGACCTCGGCTCAGGTCATGGTCTCGACATTCACGAGTTCGAGCCCCGTATCAGGCTCGCTGCTGTCAGCCCAGAACGCACTTGGATCCTTGTCCCTCCCTCCTCCGCTCGTGCATGTTGCACATGCTCTGTCTCTCAAAAACAAAAAAACATTAAAATTTTTGAAGTTTCTGGGGCGCCTGGGTGGTTCAGTTGGTTGAGCTTTCAATTTCAGCTCAGGTCGTGATCTCATTGTTCGTGAATTCAAGCCGCAAGTTGGGCCCCCTGCTGTCAGCACAGGGCCTGCTTTGAATCCTCTGTCCCCCAATCCCTCCGCCCCTCCCCTGCTCGCCCTTTCCCACTCAAAAATAAATAAAACAAAAAATAAAAAATAATAAAATTTTTGAAGTTTCTTTATTTTGAGAGAGGGAGTGAGAGAGAGAATAGACAGGACAGAGAGAGGGGGAAGAGGGAATCCCAAGCCCGCTCTGCACCTCCAGTGTGGAGTTAGACGCGGGGCTTAAACCCACAGACCGTGAGACCATGACCTGAGCCGAAGTCAGATGCTTAACCGACTGAACCACCCCAGAGCCCCCAGCGGGCTATTTTTAATCACCGAAATACTGATATTTTTTGGTAACGGGCTCTCAGAATCATTTGAATCTAATGCTTGGAGCTGCCCCCAGAGTTGTGGCTACCCCATCATTTCAGAAGGAACCGGGCTCACTCATTCAGGAAGCTTTCTGACCACAGCCTTCATTGTTGAAAACCTTACAAGTACCTCACTGGTGGAGAGTGGCTCGCTCCTGGCATGCCAGGGGGACAAGCATTGCTTCCTCTAATTTTTTTTTTTATTTAACTTTTCATTTTGAGATAATTATAGACTCACATTACAGTTTTATTTTTTTTTTTAATTTTTTTTTTTTTTTATTTCTAGGAGAGAGAGAGGAAAGAGCAGGGAGGGTCAGAGAGAGAGGGAGTCACAGACCGAAACAGGCTCCAGGCTCTGAGCTGGCAGTCAGCACGGAGCCCGACGCGGGGCTCGAACCCACGAACCATGAGATCATGACCCAAGCGAAAGTCGGACGCTTAACCGACTAAGCCACCCAGGCGCCCCTCACATTACAGTTTTAAAAAACAACACAGAGGGGCGCCTCGGGGGGCTCAGTCGGTCAGGTATCAGACTTCGGCTCAGGTTATGATCTCACGGTCTATGAATTCTAGCTCTGCGTTGGGCTCTGTACTGATGGCTCAGAGCCTGAAGCCTGCTTTGGATTCTGTGTCTCCCTCTCTCTCTGCCCCTCCCCTGCTCAGGATCTCGCGCTCCCTCTCAAAAAATGAATGCACATTTAAAAAAAGTAACTATGGTACAGTTGATTCTCTTCATTTGCGGGCAGTTATGTTTTATAAACTTGCTGCCAATCCTGAGCCAGCGAATCCTGAACTGCTGCTGTTCGTGGAGGGAGGGCGGAGGACAGGGTTAGGCGCCCGCCAGCTTCGGGTTACAACATGTTCACGAAACCATTAATATGTAACTTTCTTTTCTGTGTGTTTCTGTTTGAAAACACCTTACATAATGTCCCTTGTTGATTCCTTCACCTTGAACTCAGGCCAGCAGCACCTGAAGGAAGCTTTGTTAACGCATGTAAACATCGCTCACATTTTCTCCTTAAGGCAAATCCCAGCCTCCTCGCGCTGAGGGACTCTGGACAGCGCTGCGCTTGGGGGCTGTATTAAGCAGGAAAGCCACGAACAGAAAGCACAAAAATGCAAAAAATGTGCCACTAAACAGACCGTGAAAAGCACACTTGTTTGCAGTGTGGGAGCAGCAAGGAGAAGCCAGACCATCGCCCGGTTCAGCTTGAGCTGGGAATGCGTGTTCGGCGACTCCAGTTTTGTTTCTTGTTTAGGTTTTTTTTGGATTTTTTTGCCACTCTGTGCTTGTCTGCGAATGACCCGGAAAGTGCCGCCAGTATTGACTTTCTCTCGGGGTTTTCCATATTTGCATTCGAAAGTATGGAATCTGCACGTCAGGTATCACAAGCCGACACTGACATGGTCAAGATGCGGAACATTCCGTCACAAGGTCGCCCCTACCGGCCCGCGTTGCCCTGGTGCGGCCACCCCATTTTCTCTGCCCTCACCCCTTCCTAAACTCCTGGCAACCACTCATCTGGTCTCCGCGTCTAGAATTTTGTCACATCAAGAATGTTAGGTAGGGGCGCCTGCGTGGCTTAGTCGGTTAAGCGCCCGACTTTCGCTTAGGTCATGATCTCGCAGTTCGTGGGTTCAAGCCCCGCGTCGGGCTCTGTGCTGACTGCCAGCTCAGAGCCTGGAGCCTGTTTCAGCCTGTGACTCCCTCTCTCTCTGCCCCTCCCCTGCTCACGGTGTCTCTCTCTCTCTCTCTCCTAGAAATAAATAAAACATTAAAAATTAAAAAAAAATAAAGTAAAATAAAATAAAATATTTGTATTGATAATAGCATTTTGGCATTTTTCAAAATAGGTACCAAAATACTGGTTTCGTCCCCTTCCCTCGGAGTGCAGTTACCAGTTGTGTTAAGAGGCAAGGACTTGAAATCACAAATACTCGGGGCGCCGGGGTGGCTCAGTCAGTTAAGGGTCCGACTTGGGCTCAGGTCACGATCTTAGGTTTTGTGAATTTGAGCCCCGCGTCAGGCTCTGTGCTGACAGCTCAGAGCCTGGAGCCTGCTTTGAGTCTGTGTCTCCCTTTCTCTCTGACCCTCCCCTGCTCACGCTGTCTCTCTCTCTCTCTCAGAAATAAATAAAAACATTAAAAAATTAAAACTAAAAAAAACATTAAAAAATAAAAAATAAAAATCTGAAGTCCTCACTAATTCACGTTAAGTACAGGCGCTCCCCTAAGCGCTTGACACATATGAACTCACACAACCCTCCCAATAGCTTTCTGAAGTAGGGACTGTCATCGTCGCCCCCATTTGACAGATGAGAACACTGAGACCCTCTCTGGAGACTGCGCAGCCAGGGAGCGGGGAAGCTGGATTTGAACCAGGCTTCTTCATGTTTGGTCCCGACTCTAAGAACTCACACAGAGTGAGTCAGCTGCAGGGAGGTCCCAACATTACCCTGGCCGTCAACAAGTCTGGAATTTCATAATTTTTTTTTTTTTTTTTTTTTTAGAGAGAGAGAGCATGCAACGAGTCAGGGAGAGGGGCAGAAGGGGAGAGAGAGAATCTTTTTTTTTTTTTTTTTTAAATGTTGGGTTGGTTCTTTTTTTTTTTTTAAATTTTTCAATGTTTTTTTAAATTTATTTCTAGGAGAGAGACAGAGAGAGAGACAGCATGAGCAGGGGAGGGTCAGAGAGAGGGAGACACAGACTCTGAAACAGGCTCCAGGCTCTGAGCTGGCAGTCAGCACAGAGCCCGCCTCGGGGCTGGAACCCACGAACCGCGAGATCATGACCTAAGCAAAAGTCGGACGCTTAACCGACTAAGCCACCCAGGCGCCCCGAGAGAGAGAATCTTAAGCAGGCCCCGTGCTCACCTCCGAGCCCCACGGTGGCGGGGGGTGGGGGGGCTCAATCCCAGGACCCTGGGACCATGACCTGAGCCAAAACCAAGATCGGGCGCCCAACCGACTGAGCCTCCCCCCTCCCCCCCCCCCAGGCGCCCCTGTCATTTCCTGGTTTTAATGTTTGAAGATCGGGGACTCCAAGGCTGCCCGGATACCAAAACACCTGTGGCTGCAAAATATGACGTCTGGGATTCGCTTCAAAAGAAATGCAGGTAGTGGCCCGGGGGGGGGGGGGGGGGGCTCGGGGGTGGCCAATATGTTTATAACAAAAAGCCAAAGCTCAGAACAACGAAAGGAATGAGGACGCTGAGTCATTTGGCTCGGCTTCTCCCGCCGGCTCGCCAGCAGCTAGAAGGAAAACGGTGGCCCTGACACCAGGCAGCCCTGAAGCCCAGACCTGCCGCTTCCTGGGTCTGGGTGCCAGCGAAGCGACTTACTTGACCTTTGAGAGTCTCGCAGCCCCTCATCTACCCAGCGGGGGACAATCCGACCCATCAGAGAAGCTTCGAGTCCAGGCTGAGCACGGAGGCTGCTCGGAAGCAAGAGTGCAACAGACGGGAACTAGATGGCCTCCAGCAGGTGACTTTGCCTCTCTGTCCCTCAGTCTTGCCATCTGTAAAATGGGACAGTCAGAGCGACTACCTTTTAGGGCTGTGGAGAGGGCTCATTTGTCCGTTCATTTATTTACTATTTCTTGAGTGTTTTCTATGCATAATTATTGAGCGACTTTTTTTTTAATTTTTAACGTTATTTAAAAAATTAATTCTGAGAGAGAGAGAGAGAGAGAGCCAGCGTGAGCAGGAGAGGCTCAGAGAGAGAGGGAGACACAGAATCCGAAACAGGCTCCAGGCTCTGAGCTGGCTGTCAGCACAGAGCCCGACGTGAGGCTCAAACCCAGGAACCGTGAGATCATGACCTGAGCCGAAGTCAGACGCTTAACTGACTGAGCCACCCAGGCACCCCGAGCGACTATTTTTTTTTAAGATTTTATTTTATTTTTTTTTTAATATTTTTAAAAAATTTTTTTTTAGTGTTTTATTTATTTCTAGGAGAGAGAGAGAGAGAGACAGCGTGAGCAGGGGAGGGTCAGAGAGAGAGGGAGTCACAGATTGAAACAGACTCCAGGCTCTGACCTGGCAGTCAGCACAGAGCCCGATGCGGGGCTCGAACCCACGAACCGCGAGACCATGACCTAAGCAAAAGTCAGACGCTTAACCGACTAAGCCACCCAGGCGCCCCTGATTTTATTTTTTTTTAATATTTTTTATTTATTTCTAGGAGAGAGAGAGAGACAGCGTGAGCAGGGGAGGGTCAGAGAGAGAGGGAGACACAGACTCTCAAATAGGTTCCAGGCTCCGAGCTAGCAGTCAGCACAGAGCCCGACATGGGGCTCGAACCCACGAACCGCAAGATCATGACCTAAGCGAAAGTCAGACGCTTAACCGACTAAGCCACCCAGGGGCCCCTTAAGATTTTATTTTTATGTAATCTCTGCATCCTGTTAGGGGCTCCAACTCATAACTCCAAGATCAAGAGTCGTGTGCTTGGTTGACTGAGCCAGCCAGGCGCCCCAAGGATAACCATTTTCTGTGGTGAGGTCAGGAAGACCTGGTAGCAAAATGACATTAGAGTAGAGACCTGAACGAGGTGAGAGAAGGAGCCACACATATATCTGGGGAACTGTGTCCCGGGCAGAGAAAATAAGTGCAAAGGCCCTAAGGCAGGACTGTGTCTGATAAGCTCAAGGAACAGCAAAGAGGCAGAGGCCAGTGAGCCTGGAACAGAGTGGGCAAGGGGGAGAGAGGATGGGGAATGACGTAAAATAGGGGACAGGGGTGTCCTTAGGTCCTTCTGAGTGAGGCGGGAGCCACGGGAGGGTTTCCTATGTGATTTTTTTCCCTTTCTTTTTATTTTTTGCAAGAGAGAGAAGGAGGCAGAGAATCCAAAGCAGGCTCTACTCTGTCAGCACAGAGCCCAATGCGGGGCTCGAACTCATAAACTGTGAGATCATGACCTGAGCCAGTCGGACGCTCCACCACTGAGCCCTTCACGTGCCCGCCCTCCAAGGAGGGATTCGAAGAGGGAAGTGGCATCATGCACTTACTGTGAAAGGGTTCTGCAGCCGCGTAAGGAACCTTCTGCGGGGGGACTAAGACAGCAGCCCCAAGGTCACGGCCATAGCGAGGGTGAGAGATGATGGCTCTGGGCCCAGAGTGGTACTGTGGGGGTCAGACTTCAGAAACATTCTGACGCTCAAGCCAGAGGGATTTCCTGGTGGCCGGGATGTGGGTCGTGAGACGCGGAGATGAGTCACGGCTCCCTTCGAAGTTTCCAGCCTGCGTGTCTGGAACGATGGTGGTTTCTGTGCGGTCCAAGGAAGTAGGCCATTCAAGGCACTGAGTGTGGCGCTGCACACCGGAAGTGGCTGCCATGTGCTACGGCGATTAGAGAGGATGTGGTCGGCCAAGTGCGGGCGTCACGGGGAAGGGCAGGCGAGGCCGACCCTGGCTAACCTTGACAAGATTCACAAAAGTGCTGGGCACAGGGCCAGCCTTACCTTCCACCCCCCATTTCCCTCTGGGCTGGGCTGGCCTTCCTGCCCCCAGGCCACAAAGAAAGTACCTCTCCCACTCTCAGCCGGGTTAATGAAACTTCCACCGCCTTCTGCCAGGCCTGTCTTCACTCAGGTGGCTGATAACTACAGACAGGTTACATCGCAGGTGTTTGGTATCTGGTGTGAGGTAGAGATCTCCCATTTCATACTCTGCCTCCTTTCCTCCACCTTCCAGAACTTCTGGAACTGTTCCCCCCCACCTCCTCCTGCACATTTTTTCCATTCTGTTTTCTTTTTCTTTTTTATTTATTTTTGAGGCAGAGAGCAACAGAGCATGAGCCAGGGAGAGGCAGAGAGAGGGAGACACAGAATCCGAAGCAGGACCCAGGCTCTGAGCTGTCAGCACAGAGCCTAGTGGGGGCTCGAACCCATGAACTGTGAGATCATGACCTGAGCCGAAGTTGGATGCTCAACCAACTGAGCCACCCAGGAGCCTCTTTCTTTTTAAATTTTTTAAAATGTTTTTAATGTTTTATCTATTTCTAGGGGAGAGAGAGAGAGACAGCGTGAGCAGGGGAGGGCCAGAGAGAGAGGGAGTCACAGACTGAAACAGGCTCCAGGCTCTGAGCTGGCAGTCAGCACAGAGCCCGATGCGGGGCTCGAACCCACCAACCACGAGATCATGACCTAAGTGAAAGTCGGACGCTTAACCGACTAAGCCACCCAGGCGCCCCTTGAGCTGCCTATTCTTTTCTTCTTCTTTTTTTTGTAATCTGCTTGTCTAATCTTATGCAAAGACCATGGTCTCTTAGTGGCAGAGGCTAAATAATGATGATCTTGATTTCTGGTTAGGCAACCCCTCTCATACTCCTCAGGTCCTGCCTTTCCTTGTAGCTTTGTTTTCCCACATGGATTCGTTTCCTGGGGCTGTTTTAAGAAAGGCCCACAGGGGCGCCTGGGTGGCTTAGCCGGTTGAGCGTCCAACTTTTGCTTAGGTCATGATCTCGCAGTTCCTGGGTTCGAGCCCCACGTCGGGCTCTGTGCTGACTGCCAGCTCGGAGCCTGGAGCCTGTTTCAGAGTCTGTGTCTCCCTCTCTCTCTGACCCTCCCCTGCTCACGCTGTCTCTCTCTCTCTCCCCCCTAGAAATAAATAAAACATTAAAAAATTAAAAAAGAAAAAAAAAAAAGGCCCACAGACTGGGAGTCCTAAAGAGCAAGAACATATTGTCCCACGGTACAGGAGGTCAGAGGTCCAAGGTCAAGGTGTTCCAGGATTGGCTCCCTCTGAGGGCTGGGAGGCAGGATCCGTTCCAGGCCTTTCTCCTTGGCTTGTGGGTGTCTTTTTCCTGTGTCCTCATTTGTCTTTCTTCTGAGCTTGTCTCTGGGGCCAAATTTCCCCCTTTTTAAAGGATACCAGTCCTGGGGCGCCTGGGGGGCTCAATTGGTTAAGCATCTGACTTCAGCTCAGGTCATGATCTCACGGTTCCTGAGTTTGAGCCCCGTGTCGGGCTCTGTGCTGACGGCTCAGAGCCTGGAGCCTGCTTCGGATTCTGTGTCTCCCTTTCTCTACCCCGCGCCCCCCCAACTTGTGCTCTTTCTCAAAAATAAATAAATAAACACTTAAAAAAAATCCCCATCTCCCTGATCTCACATTCCTCTCCAACTACCATACTGTTTATGGCACCACTTCCCCCCAGGGGATTCTAGGGGCTTTTGCCCTGTTCCTTACTGGGGGCTCCGGAAGCCACTCTGATTGGCCCGTGGGTAGGGCTCATCTCAACACTCTACCGCCTGCTCTGTTCCCCGCTGACCCCGCTTCTCCAAGCCCAGCAGCCAATTCTCTGCCCTTCTCTGATGTGACTACTCAGCAGCTTTTCTTTTCTTTAAAAAATTGAGATATATTGACATATCCTAAAATTCACCTTTTTTAAAAAAAAGTTTGTTTATTTATTCATTCATTCATTCGTTTAGAGAGCCTGCACAGGAGGGGCACAGAGAGAAGGAGAGAGAATCCCAAGCAGGCTCTGCTCAGAGCCCGAGGTGGGGCTCGAACCCACGAACCGTGAGATCATGAGCTGAGCTGAAACTGAGTACTCAGGTTCTGTCCCCTCCTGAGCCGCCTTGTGCCCCTGGTTGGATCACGCCGCCCTGGGTGGCTTTCCTTCCTACACACTGGCCTGTTCCTTCGCTGTTACACTTTGATCTCTCCTCTTCTGCCCACCACCTTGGTGGCGTCTGCGACCTCATGGAGGTCAATATTGTCAGTGTTCTAGCAACTTCCAAATGTCCTTTCTCCTGAGATGCAGACCCACAGAACCACTGCCCGTCAGCGGGCACTCGAGCACATTTTTCCCCTTGGCTTTGGGCTCCTGGAAAAAGGAGATTTCGGTGGCCCGGGCTGTAAAATCATCGGGCTGTCGGCAAATCCTCGGTCCGCCTTCAAAGCGTGTCCAGAATCCGATCACGCCCCCTTATGGCCACCGCGGCGCCCCCACTCTGGCCCTTCCAGCCTCACTGGCCTCATGGCTCTCACCCTTGACTTCCTGAAATCAGGTCTAGCAGTTCGTCCCTCCTCGGCTCAAAATGTATCCATAGCACGGATGGTATGATTCCATTTCTACGAAACATCCGGAACGGCCAGATTCGCAGCGACAGAAAGAAGATTGGGGTGCTGCTACGCTCCCTGGGTCTGGGAAAAGGTGACGGAGGGATGGGATGCTAGCTAAGGGTGCGGGTTTTTTTGGGGCGACGAGAATGTCCAAAAGTTGACAGTGGCCGGGGCGCCTGGGTGGCTCAGTTGGTTGAGCGTCTTGACCTCGGCTCGTGTCAGGATCTCACAGTTTGTGGGTTCGAGCCCCGCACCGGGCTCTGTGCTGACAGCTCGGAGCCTGGAGCCTGCTTCGGATCCTGCATTTCCCTCTCTCTGCCCCCTCCCCTGCTCATGCTCTGATTCTCTCTCTCTCAAAAATAAACATTAAAAAAAATGTTTTTAATTGAAAAAAAGCAACCCGAAAACAATTCTGGGCCTAGCTGCCAGGGCTGAAAACAAACCCGGCTTAGCCACACTACTGTGTGACCGTGGGCACGTCTCTCGCCCTCTCTGAGGCTCAGTGATCTCACCTGGAAAATGGGGATACTAACAGTCCCTTCCTCATGACCTCGTGAGGATTAGGGAAGGTGACCCTTGGAAAGCTTGGTGCTGGCAACGTTGGCCACAAGTAGTAGCTTTTAGTAGCAAGTGCTCGGTGTCCACATCCACCACCCCTTCCGGTTTCGGCAGGGGCACACGCCCCCGGGTCCCCCGCCTCCCCCAGGCAGGCCAGGGTCTGCTGCACGACCCACCGATGGCAGCCGTCCCGGTGCCCACAGCTCCCAGGGCGGACGGGCAATGGCTCAGAGGCACGGGCCGGGCGGACCACGGTTTATTGGGGGCTCCACACGCGCACTCACGGCGTCACACGACAACAGCACAGTCACTCGGAACACACGAGGAGGCCTCCGCCCACAGCGGGGCCCAGAGGCGGTGGGGTGCGTCTCCTCCGGGGGCGGGGGGTTCCTCCCGGGCCGCTGAGGGAGGGCACCGCGGTGGCCCCGGCTGGGACAGGGGGCGAGCGGGGGGTGGGGCCCGCGCCCTCACTCCAGGCTCTGCAGCATCAGCAGCTGCTTCAGCACCTTCGTCTGGCTGGTCTCGCGGATCTCGCCGGCCAGGAACATCTCGTCCACGACCGTGTAAACCTGAGCAGGGGAGGGGGGGAGGGGGAGGGGGAAGGGGGGGAGGTCAGGGAGGCCCCGGGGTGAGGGAGGCCCTTCCCCTCCTCCCCCATCCCCACCCACGGGGGCCAGTCTAAACCCCTGAGGCCACAGAGCCAGGAAGCGGACAGGGGCTGAGGCACCGGGCGGCCCTCCCCCCCCGCCTCACCCTGTCCCCCCCCCCGCCCCCCCAGCCCACCTTGTAGAAATTGAACACCAGGTCCAGTTCACAAACGTTGTGGAAATACTCGTTTAAGACCTGGGGGAGGAGGCAGAGATGGTATGAGCCGGGCAGGGAGAGACACGTGGAGACACTGAGGGAGGGGGAGGGAAAAGGAAGAGACCCAGTAACGAAGACGGTCAGAGAGACAGAAGGGGAAGAACAGGGATGATGGGAGAGCGACAGCAAAAGACAAGACAGACAGACAGACAGGCAGAGGGAGAAAGAGGAAACCGCGCCGGCAGAGAGGGGCAGAGGGAGGCCCGCGCACGGACCCGGGGAGGTGGGGAGGGTCTGTGGGTCCCGAGGGGAGATCAGAGGTCCTGGGGAGTCGGGGGGGGGGCCCGGGCCACAGCCCCCCCAGCCCGCGCACCTCCACGAAGTTGTGGATGGCCTCCAGGTAGGCCAGGTTGTTGTCATTGACGTCCACGCAGATGCAGAAGTAGAGGCCGGCGTAGCGGCGGTAGATGATCTTGAAGTTCCGGAACTGCGGGGCACAGAGGCCGTCAGCGCCCAGCTGTACCCAGGACCCCATGCGCCGGGCAGAGCGGAGCCACAAAGCTCAGCCCTTCGGCCTGTGATAGGTCCCTGGGGTCCTGTTCTGTGTCTGGCCCTGTGCTGGGGACACGGTGGTGACGGAGACAGGCCCGGCCCTCCCCTGGCAGGGCTGCCAAACCCATGGAGAAAGATTCATCCACTGTCATCCCCAGCATGGGCAGCTAACCCAGCCTGGGGATCCAGGAGGGCTTCCTGGAGGAGGGGGTGTCTGAACTGCGATCTGGAGGATATCAGGAATGAATGGGCAAGAGCACCCCAGGCAGACTGGACGACATGAGGAAGAAAGCGAAGAGCCGAGAGGGAGGCTGGGGAGTTCCACGATGCCCATCCCACCTTTCCATGGCTCCCTGTTGCTTCTGGAGAAAGTCAAATTCCTTGGCCTGGAACTGATTCGTGCAATTATTCCACAAACGCAGCAGGCCCTGTGCTGGGCAGTGTGGTCACTGCTTGTAACCAGGACAATCCCAGCCTTGCTTTTAGGTGAATTGTAATACAAGCAGGAATTTTTCTATAGTAATGCGTACACCACCCAGGAATAAATACATATGGACCAAGGACGCAGGCTCTAATTTTATATGCGGGGGAAAGTAGATAAAGAGATAGATATAGGGGCACCTGGTGGCTTGGTTAAGCATCCAACTTTGGCTCAGGTCATGGTCTCATGGTTCGCTGGTTCGAGCCCCTTGTCGGGCTCTGTGCTGACAGCTAACTCAGAGCCTAGAGCCTGTTTCAGATTCTGTGTCTCCCTCTCTCTCTGACCCTCCCCTGCTCACGCTGTCTCTCTCCCTCTCTCAGAAATAAATAAAATAAAAAAAGAGAGAGAGAGAGAGATACAAATAGGCATAAGGGTTTGCTAAGCACAAGGTCTTCGGCCAAAGTCTGAAAAATCCCAGCTCTGGGTCTGGTGTTCCAGTGTTTTGTCGCCACCTAGTGGAAGTTACAGAAGCCAACATTGGTCCCTGATTTTTATGTCCCCCCCCATCCTTCTGTTAATTTCTATACTTTGAGTATGTTTCCTTTCCTTTTTTTTTCTTTAAAGTTTATTTTGAGAGAGAGAGCAAGCACACGTGAGTGAGTGGGGGAGGGGCAGGGAGAGAGGGAGAATCCCAAGCAGGCGTGGGGCTCGATCTCAGGACCCTGACGTCAGGACCTGCATGGAAACCAGAAGTCGGATACTCAGCCGCCGGAGCCACCTAGGTGCCCAGCATTCTTTCTTGAAGTCTTCTCTCTCCCGCCATCACCCTTCTGGCTTGTCCCTGTGCCTTGGGTTTAAATTTGAAGGCTTCTTGGGGCGCCTCGGCGGCTCAGTCAGTTGAATATCTGACTCTTGATTCCAGCTCAGGTCATGATCTCACGGTGCTGAGATCGAGCCCAAGTCAGGCTTTACACTGAATGCCTGCTTGGGATTCTCTCTCTCCCTCTGCCCCTCCCCCCGAACGCACGGTGTGTGTTCTCTCTTTCTCAGGGATCCGCCCCACACCTTCACGCCTTCTCCCTTCTCCCACTAGCTTGCTATCTACTCTCTCAGATAAGTCTCTTCCGGCAGGCTGGGCAGGTCCCCTCCGCATGGCCCCCACCATGGGGCCCCGCCCCCACCCTGACCACGCCAGGCATCGCTGTCTGGGGGCGGGCCTGTCCACCCACTGGACTGTGGGCCGGGGCTGTCACCACTGAGTCCCCAGCACCAGCCTGCACAGGATGATGTCCAAACCCTAATTCCTGGAATCTGTGAACAGGTGACCTCGCATGGCAGAAGAGCCTGCGCAGGTGTGCGCTAAGGATCTTGAGATGGGGAGTCTGGGAGTGTCCGGAGGGGCCCAGAGCAACTCCGCAGGGTCCTTATAGGAAAGAGGAAGACAGGGGTGCGGGTCAGAGACAGAGTTCAAGAGTCTGTGCTGCTGGCTTTGAGGCCGGAGAAGGGGCCACGCGGACCACCTCTGGAAGTGGGAAGAAGGCAAGGAAACAGACTCCCCGGGGCCTGCAGGGGGAACATGGCCCCTGCGGACACCCGGCCTCAGGACCTGTAAGACAATAAATCTGTGTTGTTTTGAGCCACTGAGTTCAGTAATTTGTTACCACAGGGGCGCCTGGGGGGCTCAGTCCGTGAAGGGTCCAACTCTTGATCTCGGCTCAGGTCATGATCTCACAGTTAGTGAGTTCGAGCCCCACAATGGGCTCCGCGCTGGTAGGTGGGGCCTGCCCAGGGATTCTGTCTCTCCTCTCTGCCCCTCCCTCACTTGCGTGCGCGCATGCTCTCTCTCTCTCTCAAAATAAATAAATAGACTTAAAAATAAGGTAACTTGTTACCATAGCAAAAGGGAACTGATATAGGTGCCAAGGAATCTGCATTAATGAACAAACGAGAGGAAGAAAGTTTGGGTGGCCGGGGCCTTCTTGCTGATACTCATCCTTAGAGTCTGCTCTCACAAGTCCCCTCCTCTGGGAAGCCTGCCCTGATCTCAGTCTCCCGAGAGAGACCGTGTTTAAGGTCTCCTACCCCTGATCCTCCCCAGTCTGTTGGGGGAGGGACCAATTCTCTCTCACTCCCCACTGCGTTCCCTCCTCCCAGAAACACTCCCTGACCTTCAGGCTGAGTTGGGGGGCCTCTTCCCACCCAGCTGCCCGGTCCCAGCCCTGCCCCGGGAAAGAGGGGGAAATAAAACGCAGGAGGGATCGCATGAATGAATGAAAGGCCTGAGTCGGGAGGAACAGAAGATCTGGGCGTCAGGGCCGCTTGTGACCTGCTCGCCTGCCCAGCTGGGCTCACTGACCCCTGGTCCCTCAGCACCCCTATGCTGGCGGCAGGGGGGCAGGTGTCCGCCCCCTCCTTCCATCCCGCACCTGCTCTGCACGCTCTCGCCCAGCGCCCTGCTCCCCACACGGCCCCTATCCCGCCCTCCTCCTAGAAACCCTTTTCTCTAGGCTGCAGGGACCCCTGAATCTCCTGGCTTTACCTCTACCTCCTCACCTCCCACCTCTAGAGATGGCCTCTCTTCTCTCCTTTGTGACCCTCTGCCGAGGGGCCTCCTCCCTGGCTTTCAGCACTTCAGACCCGCTAGCCTTCTCTGCCTCGGTAGTTTCCTGCCTCAGGGCCTTTGCACTTGCTATTCCCGGGTGTGGAGTGCTCTCTCTCAGATATCATCTCCTGCCACTTCTTCAACTCCTTCACGTCTTGGCTCCAATGTCACCGCTTTCAGGCCTCCTACTGAAATCACTGAGCCCTGCGTTCCAACCCCCGGCGTACACACACCAGCACTTCTGCCCCGCACGGATGATGCTTTTGCTCCCCAGCACCCAGCGCCACCCGCTATGTTCTGCCTCTGTTACCAGTCTCCCTCTGACCAGAACATCAGCGCTCTCGGGGCAGGGACTCCGGTCTTTCTGTCCCTGCACCTAGGACAGTGTCTGGCAGGGGCGACTGGGTGGCTCGGTCGGTTGAGTGTCCGACTTCAGGTCAGGTCATGATCTCACGGTTTGTGAATTCAAGCCCCGCGTCAGGCTCCATGATGTCAGCGCAGAGCCTGCTTCAGATCCTCTGTCCCTACCTCCCTCTCAGCCTCTCCTCCTCTCTATCTCAAAAATAATAAACATAAACATAATAACAATAGTAAGGAACAGTGCCTGGCATACAGTAGGCCCCCAATAAATGTGATGAATTTACAGGACAATTAGTCTGGCTGATGCCACGGGAATTAAAGACACAGCATTCCTGATTTAAGAAACCAAAGAGGGACGCCTGGCTGGTTCAGGCAGTACAGCCTGCAACTCTTGATCTCAGGGCCGTGAGTTCAAGCCCCAGTTAGGCATGCAGATTCCTTAGAATGAATGAATGAATGAATGAAAAGCCATATAAGATCCTTGACTGGCTCTGAATAATCAGGTTTGACAATCTGGGGGCATGTAACTACTCATTGGGTATTAGGGTAATAAAGGGAGTATGATTAATTTCATCAGGTTGGCTAACGATATGGCGCTAACATAAGGAAATGTCTTTATTTTCTGGGATATGTAGGAGTAAAAAGTCATGATCTCTGTAACTTCATCTCAAACACCGCAGCAAGGGATAGTTCCTTATCCTAGTCTCTCTACTTTTGTGTGCTTGAACATTTTTGTAGGATATTTTATTTTAAGATTTTATTTTTAAGCAATCTCTACACCCAACATGGGGCTAAACTCACAACCCTGAGATCAAGGGTCACGTGCTCCTCTGACGGAGCCAGCAAGCTGCCCCCATTTTTTTTTCCTTAAGATTTTTATTTTTAGGTAATCTCTACACCCAATGTGGGGCTCGAACCCACAACCCCAAGATCAAGAGTCGCATGCTTCACTGACTGAGCCAGCCTGGCACCTTGGCGCCCTCATATTTTTGTGTGTGTGTTTTCTTAAATAAATTTCTTTTCAATGTTTATTCATCTTTGAGAAAAAGAGAGAGAGAGACAGAACACGAGCATGGGAGGGGCAGAGAGAGGGAGACACAGAATCCGAAGCAGGTTTCAGGCTCTGAGCTGTCAGCACAGAGACTGACGCAGGACTCGAACCCATGAACCGTGAGATCATGACCTGAGCCGAAGTTGGACTCTTAACCATCTGAGCCACCCCAGGCGCCCCTTTATAAGAAGTTTTAAAAAGGCACCAGAAAAACGATAAATCCTTCAGCCAAAAGAAAATGGTAGACCAAAAGGGTGAAATATTAATACAGATGAAATTTGGATAGTGGGTGTATGAATCCGCAGTCAACTTCCCTCTCACTGTATTAATCTGTATGTTTGAAAATCTTCCCAACGTGGGGAGCCTGGCGCCTGGTAAAGTGTGTGACTCTTGGTAACGGGGTTGTGGGTTTAAGGGCCACACTGGGTATAGAGACGAGCTAAAACTAAAATCGAAAGGAAGGAAGGAGGGAGGGAGGGACGGAGGGAGGGAAGGAAGGAAAGAAAAAAAATTTTCACAAGGAAAAGTTCTTTGCAGAGAAGGAAGATCTCAAGCTCAAAGCCTGTGGAGGGAATGACCTTGGGAAGGAAAAGGGGGCCTGAGCGGTTTCTACGGGCAGCGGTTGGGCGGGAGGCTGGGAAAAACTGGTGAGAGGAGGCAGGTGAGTGAGTGTGGGAGGTGTGGGGGGGGGCGGGGAGCATCACCTCCACAAAGTTGGTGTGTTTGGCGTCTCGGACGGTGACCACGGCGTGCACCTCCTCGATCAGCTTCTGTTTCTCATCGTCGTCGAACTGCATGTACCACTTGGCCAGGCGTGTCTTGCCCGCCCGGTTCTGGATGAGGATGAAGCGGATCTGGGGACAGTGGGGACAGCAGGAGGAAGAGGAAGTGAGGGTGGCAGGGAGGGCTGGCCGGGGCAGGATGTCCCGCCCCAGGGCCCCACCCATCCCCACCGGGGCCCACGCCCCCTGTTGCCTGCCCTCTGGGGGTCTCAAGTGCTCCTCAGACCCAGGTCAGGCCAGTCTGGCCACCTGCTTCTGCTCCAGGTCACAACACCGCAAGGGAATGGCTTTTCCCACTGGCCACCTCCTCCAGTCAGCTCCAGGGCCCTGCGGCCCAGCCAGGCTCCTCTATCCCTCCTCTGCTTGACCTTGGACAAAGGATCGGTCCCCTGGGCCTCAGATTCCCACCAGCAAAGTAAGTTTCCTAAGACCCATCTTGTCAGAGTCTTCTGCAGGAGAAAGGTTTACAAACTTAGTTCAGTAGCCGGCACAAAGCAGGCACTCAATAAATGTTCGAGTTTCAGGCTTCTGCGGTCTGAATCCTGGAGACTCCACTCTTTTTTCCTTTTACTTACCCATTCCTTAAATTTCACCCACTTAAAAAAATATTGATGGATTTTGAGAGAGAGCGCACATGTTCAGAGAGAGGGAGAGAGAGAATCCCAAGCGGTTTCCGCGCTGTCAGCACACAGCCCGACGTAGGGCTCGAACCCACGAACTGTGAGATCATGACCTGAGCCAAAGTCGGACGCTTAACCGACTGAGCCACGCGGGTGCCCCTAAAACTCACCCACTTAAGAAGTGTACAGTTCAGTGGTTTTTAGTGCCTTCATACAATTGGGCAACAGTCACTATTCTCTAATTCCAGAATATCTTCATCACCCCAGACAGAAAGCCCCACCCATTTGGCAGCCACTTCCCCTCCCTCCATACCCTGGCAAACAATAATCTTTCTGTCTCTATAGATTTTCCTGTTCTAGACATTTCATGTAAATAGAATCAGACCATATGTGGCCCTTGGTTTGGCTTCTGCCTCTCGGCCATGTTTTCAAAGTGCATCCACATGGAGGCACGTGTCCAGGCTTCATTTCTTTTCTTTTAAACATTTTTATAAATGTTTATTTATTTCTGAGACAGAGAGAGAGAAACAGAGCACAAGTGGGGGAGGGGGAGACACGGAATCTGAAGCAGGCTCCAGGCTCTGAGCTGTCAGCACAGAGCCCATTGCAGGGCTCGAACCCACAAACCGTGAGATCATGACCTGAGCCAAAGTCGGACGCTTAACCGACTGAGCCACCCAGGCGCCACCAGGCTTCATTTCTTTTTATGGCTGAATCACACTCCACCGTAAGGTTATACCTCGTCTTGTTGGCCTACCCATCAGTTGATGGATATTTGGGTCATTTCCACTTTTTGGCGATTATGAATAAGGCCGCCATGACCATTTGCATGCAAGCATTTATGTGCACGCATGTTTTCATCTCTCTTGGGTATATACTTGGCGGGGGGGACCCCCAGGTCATATGGTAACACTACTGTCTCACTTTTTCAGGAACTGCTGAACTGTGTTCCAGAGCATTTGCCCCTTCTCGAGTCATGGAAGTGCCTGGTGCCTCAGTTTACCCACCTGGAAAATAGGGCCTCATAAAAGTGCAATGGGAAGTATGAAAAGAATCTAGACTAGCACAGTGCCTGGCTCAGATTATGCGCCGTGTCAGCTCTGACTGTCATCAGTGAGGGCTAGGAAACTTGTCCTTGTGATTCTGAGAAGCCAGGTCAACCCTCATAGGACCACTGTGAAAAAGTGAAAAGTTCATTCCAGAAGGGCTTAGCATAGTGCTCATTATATGTATGGCACTCAGTACAATTAGTGATCATGGCTGAGGGACATTTGTCCAAGTGGCTAAGGACACAGACTCTAGAGTCTGAATGAATCCTGGGACTCCTGGCTGGGTGTCCGTGGGCAATAACTTAGCCTCTCTGGGCCTCAGTTTCTCCTTCTGTATAATGTACATGATGGGAGCACCTGCCTCATGATAGTTGCAAGGGTTAAGAAATGTAAGGGGCGCAGCACCGTGGCTAGAGCACATACTAGAGGTTATACGAGTATTAGTTCTGAGGGGTATTATAATTCGCCACCATTTGACATTAAGAAAACCAAGGCCCGGAGTGCCTGGGTGGCTCAGTCGGTATGGGTCTGACTCTTGATTTCGGCTCAGGTCATGATCCCACGGTCACGGAACAGAGCCCTACTCAGGCTCTGTGCTGAGCGTGGAGGCTGCTTGGGATTCTCTCTCCCTCTCTCTCTGCCCTTCCCCTGCTCGCTCTCTCTCTCTCTCTCAAAATAAATTAATTTAAAAAAATGCTTAACGTTTCTTTATTTTTGAGAGAGACACACAGAATGAGAGTGGAGGAGGGGCAGAGAGAGAGAGAGAGAAATACAGAATCTGATGCAGGCTCCAGGCTCCGAGCTGTCAGTACAAAGCCTGATGCAGGGCTTGAATCCATGAACTTTTGAGATCATGACCTGAGCCGAAGTCAGATGCTTAACCGACTGAGCCAAGGCACCCCAAATAAATAAATACTCAGAGAAAGGAAGTGTCCCAGCCACAAAGCACACCTGGGAGTCGAAAGGCTTTGCTCTGGACCCCTTTACCCTGGCTGACTCTCTGGGACCCTCTCACCATCCATGGGAGTCCACTCTCTTTCCTAAGCCTCACTCTCTAGTATGCGATTCACCCTTCCCCCAACCCAGCCAGACAGACACTGACAGGATATTACACTCCCCTTCCAAGAACCCCATCTGCTGAGCCAGGGAAAGCTACTTCCTAGCAGGCCAGGGGTCCTGGGTACGAAGGGAAAGGTCCAGGCCTGGGTGGGGGGGAGAGGCTCACTAGGTAGCCACAACCTGGGGGCGGAGCCAGAGATACATAGAGCATAAGGGGAGGAGAGCTAAGAGTTGAGGGGGAGACCTGCTTCTTACCCCCAAATTCCCTTACATGCCTCTTCTATATCAGAATTTTTCCACCTCCGGAAATCTAGCCTCAGAGGTCTCTTCCCTCCTACATCCTCAACCTCTGACATTCTCTCTGGATGCCCCCCAACCTTCCCTGTCTCCGAGGCCCCAATGGGGCCATACCATTTTGACTTCCAATTTCCGGGTTTCAATTAACCCCCTCTTTGGGGCTTCAGAAGGCCTTTTACTGGGGACATCCCTTCTTGGTCGCCAAGGCCTCCTCCCCTGTTGGCGGGGGAGACGCCCTCGTTCTGACACCCACCCCCATTCATCTCGTTTTTTCCAGCTCCCTGCCCCAAGAATCCTTTCTTATGGTCCAAAGACCCGTCCTGGGGGAGGGGAGCCAAGTTCAAAGCCCAGCCCTCGCTGCAAACGCTCCATTCTCATCTCTCACACTTCCAGGTCTACTCCGACCCCAAGACCCCTCTTCTTGGAAGGACCCGTTCCATTGCCCCCCATCCGTTTCTAATATGCGCTCCTTACCTCCAAGCCTTCTCCCGCTTCGCAGCACGCTTCCCCTGGTCCTAAAGCTCCGTTCCCTATAGCAGCCTGCTTCCCGTCTCCCGTGCCCAGTCTCTTCCCCTTGAGATTCTCTCTCTCCCTCGTCAGCAGTACCCCTCCCGTTTCAACAGCCCCTCTCTTCCTTCAGTGTCAGCTTCCTCCTTCTAAAGACCCCTTCTCTCCAATCCCCGAGGTTTCCATTCTTCTCCAATTATCGTGCCACACTCCCAGGGAGCCCTTCTCTGGGGACGCCCCCTCCCCACCTCCCATTCTCCCCCCCCCCACCTCCGAGGTCCCGCTTCGCGAGTTGCCTCCTCATTCCAACCCCTCGCCCCCGCGCCAGTCATCTCCAAGGTCTCCCGCACAGCCCTCTCCCGTTGGCGCTAGGTCTCTGATGTCCCCCAGCTTCGGGACCCCCCGGTGCGCTCCCGCGCCGAAAATCGCCGCCCAGGTGCCCCCTTCCCGGGCCTCCGATCGGCCCCAATCCCGAGAGCCCGCGCCCGGCCCAAACCATCGCACCGCGGCAGGGGAGGCTTGTCAGTACCCAACCGAGCCTCAAGCACCTGCACGTGGACCCTCCCTGCGCCCGTCCCCAGGGTGGGAGCGCCCCCGTTACCATGGCGACCCCCGTCCGGACCCCAGCGGCTCAGGTCCCGCGGCTATTTGGCAGCTCCGGCTCCCACAGCAGTTCGGGGACCCGGGACGAGAGCGGACTTCCGGCAGAAGAACTCGCCCGCCTTCTCGCGCACAGCCCACTGGGAAATGTAGTCTGGAGACCGGGTTCTCCCGGCCAGGCTGCAAGTCTGGGAAAAGGGCTGGGCCCCCTTCCCAACATGCTGCGCGACCGTTCTTTTCCCACCGCACGGTACAGACCCCCAGTGCATGCTGGGAGTTGCGGGTGAAAGTCCCTGGCGAGGACTACAATTGCGCGACATCCCCAAAGGGAGTTGCATTCTGGGAAGTGTAGTTCCATTAGGCTTCCCTCCATCCCTATCCTCCCCAGGCGAGAAGGGCAGGCTGGAAATAGTAGTTTTAAGTAAAAAATTGATCTGTGGGCCAGGGGAGAGGGAAGAAAAGAAGGAGGAGAAGAAACTGCGCTGTGGGAACTCGAAATGTAACTCTGATCGCGATCACCCAGTGTTTTGTTTGAAATATACTGTTTCCCTGTGGGAGATCGACAGTGGTTTGAGAGAATGACTTTTGCGAGTCAGAGCTGTGTGCAAATTCTGCCATTGCATTTCCTAGCTGTGTGACTTTGGGACAACAACTTCACCTCTTAGTTCAATTTCTTCATCTGTAAACAGGACTAATCTAGAGGTCACCTTGAGTAGGGTTGTTTTAAAACTTCGGTAAGTTTCCAAAGCACTTCTCACGGTGTCTGACATGTAGTACTTGCTCAATAAATACTAGTTAACATCACGAATGCTCATTGTTAACATACACTAGGTAGTAGGAGTCTTTTTACCTCCCATCCAGAGCTACAGTTGTCTCCTTTCAGTTATTAAAATAGCCCAAATATTTTCCTAACTCAGCAACTTTTCCTTTGTGCTTTGCTATTCTCTAGAAGGCCTTTCTGCATTCATCCTGTGGCTGACTCCTTTTCTTCCTTTACCTTAAACACCACTTCCACAGACCTGTGTAGAAGACTTGCCTGAGTACAAAAGTCCTCTTCTCCCACCACCAAAATTCTCTAGTTTTGATTTTTTTTAAGTTTATTTATTTTGAGAGAAAGAGAGAGAGGTAACGGGGAAGCAGCAGAGAGAGAGAGAAAGAGAGAATCCCAAGCAGGTTCCACGCTGTCAGCACAGGGCCTGATGTGGGGCTGGAATTCACCAACTCTGAGATCATGAACCAGTGATCAGTGAAACCAAGTTTCATTTTTTTATAGTATCCATGCGGAGACCCTCTGATGCCTTGAACTCAGGACTGACCTCCTGAGCTCAGAAAGCTCCAAGAAGCATCCACCTAAGTGTCAAATTCATCTTTTGGAAACTGACTAATGAATTGTTGGACTGGGAAAAGAAACATTTGTGGGTGAGGTGCCTGTGCAGATAAATCAGAAAGTGCCCAACAGTTACCTGGGCTTCATTTTGATGTTAAAATTCCCCCTCTGAATATTCATCAGAAGCCATCATTAAAGGAGCCTGTTTACCCTGGTCTTGGGTGTCACTGCTTTGGAAATTATTCCCTGTGATTTTCTTATTTGTATAAATAATGATGACCTGTGAGGCAACTCCACTTGGGGTAGTCTTTGTCTATATAACTTACCAAGGAGTTATATAGGGGACAGGTTGTGGATGGCAGGGAGCCTGTCTATTAATGTATCTACATCCTCTAGAACATGGTGGCACTTGGTAAGCACTCGACAAAGTATTACTATTGAGACTGAGGAAAGACTTACCCTCATAAAAACAAAGCACATCATAGAACAGCGTAAATGCAAAATGTAGAATTAGCAGAAGCATCACACATTGGCATGAAAAGGTTAGGGATTATTTCTATCCGGTGCACTGCTCTATCTCTAGCAAGGTTGGGACCGAGGTAAGGTAAGCAAGGTGCCCAGGATATAAAATTGAAGGTGGCACTCACTCTTGAGCGTGCCTGGGTAGCTCAGTCAATTAAGTGTCCAACTCTCGATTTCGGCAGAGGTAATGGTCTCTTGGGTTCTTGAGTTCGACCCCCACGTGGGGCTCTGCACTGGCAGCACAGAGCCTGCTTAGGATTCTCTGTCTCCCTCTCTCTCTCTGCCCCTTCCCTGTTCGCACTCTCTCTCAAAAATTAAAAAATAAAAATAGAGTCTTAGGTGATGACTCTGCCCTTGCATGAGCCTGAAAGTGAGCACCTACTTGAAGTTTGTTCCCTGGACACCTCTCTTGACTCACCTTAGCCCTCACCTCCCAGCGCTGATTTCTATGCCAGTGCCTGGCGTAAGTTTGGTGTTCAAAAAACATTTGCTGAATGAATGAATGAATGAATGAATGAAGGAGTTAGTGAACAGATGTCAAGAAAACAGACCCTGTCCCCACCATGACAACATTCATGGTTGAGCAAGGGGAAAAGGACATTGTATAAATGAATTTTAAAATTACCTAGGAAACAATAATTTTTTTAAATCTCACACAGTTTCTGTGGGTCAGGAATTTGGGAGTTCAGCTGGGTGATCCTGGCATAGGGTCTCTCACACGGTTGCAAAGGAACAGATTCTTGTCTCTGCCTTCGGGAATCTCATGGCTTTGAATGCTAAGGTGACATTCCACCTATATGGACAGAAAGAGCAATCTTTCTTGCACTCTAGTATGGATTCTGAAAAGATCCTTCGGTTTGCAATATCACGATGGTATGCTTGTCACGGGGAAAAACTGGGAAGAGTCAAACTATGCATTGTGAGGGAGAAAAGTCAGTTCATGTGCAGCTACCTGACAAAATATAATGCGTAGTTAAGATGGGGAGGGTCGCCTGGGTGGCTCAGTTGATTATCAGACTCAATTTCAGCCAAAATCAAGAGTCAGAAGCTTGACTGACTGAGCCATCCAGGTGCCCCAAGACATTAACAGTTTGAAGAGTCTGCATCAGTTATATTGCAAAACTTAATTACCCTTACTTTGGATTTGTCTGATGTTTCCTCATGATTAGACCCAGGTTCGACATTTTTGGGCAGGAATATGACAGAAATGATCCTGTTTCTTCTTAGAGTATCCCATGAGGGGCATGTGATGCTAGTTTGTTTCATTTGAGTTTGATCATTTGGTGAGTTTGATCATTGGACAAAGGTAATGTGTGCACTCTTTTTTTTTTTAAATTTTTAAAATTTATTTCTAGGAGAGAGAGAGAGAGAGCGTGAGCAGGGGAGGGTCAGAGAGCGAGGGAGTCACAGACTGAAACAGGCTCCAGGCTCTGAGCTGGCAGTCAGCACAGAGCCCGACGCGGGCTCGAACCCACGAACCACGAGATCATGACCTAAGCGAAAGTCGGACGCTTAACTGACTAAGCCACCCAGGTGCCCCTCTTTTTTCTTTTTTAAAGCAGGCTCCACACTCAATGTGGGGCTTGAACTCATGACCCTGAGATCAAGACCTGAGATCAAGAGTCAGACGCTTAACCCACTGAACCACCCAGGCACCACCACATTTTTCTTCTTAAAAGTTATGTGGTTGGCAATAAGAAAAAATGAACTCTGGCCATGTGTAGCAACATGGATGGACCTTGAGGGTGTTAACGCTGTGCGAAATAAGTCGGGCAGAGAAGGACAAATACCATATGTTTGCACGTATAGGAGGATTAGGAGGAACTTAATGGAGGACCCTGGGGGAGAAAAAGGGAAATAAATAGTTGGGGAGAGGGAGGGAGGCAAACCATGAGAGACTCTTGAATGCTGAGGACAAACTGAGGACTGATGGGTGTGGGGGGGCGGGGGGAGGTGGGCATGGAGGGGGGCACTTGTGGGGATGAGCACTGGGTGTTATATGGAAACCAACTTGACAATAAACTATTTGTAAAAAATTAAAAAAAAAAGTTATGTGGTATATCTGATACTAAACCCATAAGCAGCACAAGGAAAAAATGCTGAGCATCAAAATTAACAACTTTTGTGAATCAAAAGACACTATCAAGACAATGAAAAGACAACCCACAGAATGGAAGAAAATATTTGCAAAGCACATATCTGACAAGAGATTGGTATGGTATCCAGAGTAATGAAGAACTCCCACAACTTGACAACAAACCTCAATTTAAAAATGGGCAAAGGACTTAGACATTTCTCCAAAGAAGATACACAAATGGCGAAAAAGCATAGGAAAATATGCTCAACATAATTTCAGGGAAATGCAAATGAAAACCACAATGAGATACAACTTTGCAAGCATTAGGATGGCTATATCAAAAACAAAAGAAAACAACCCCCACAAAAAACAATAATAACAAGTGTTGGCAAGGATGTGGGAAAATTAGAACCCTCGCACATTGCCATTGAGAATGTAAAATGGTTCAGGCACTGTGGGAAACAGTTTGGCGGTTCCACAAAAAAGTTAAAAGTGGAATTACCACGTGATACAGCAATTTTATGTCTAAGTATATATTCAAATAACTGAAGGGATTCAAATACCTGTACATCAATGGTTCTGCAGCATAATTCACAATAGCCAAAGACCCAAATGTCCATTAACAGATGAATGGATAAACAAGATAAGATATACACAATGGAACATTATTCAGCTTTTGAAAGGAATGAAATCCTGATACACGCTCCAACATGGATGAAACTTGAAACCATCATGCCAGGTGAAATAAACCAGACACAAACGGACAAATATATGATTTCACTGAAATAAGGTACTTAGGGCACCTGGGTGGCTCAGTCGGTTGGGGGTCCGACTTTGGCTCAGGTTACGATCTCACAGTTCAGTTCGTGGGTTGGAGCCCTGCGTCAGGCTCTGTGCTGACAGCTCAGAGCCTGGAGCCTGCTTCAGATTCTGTGTCTCCCTCTCTCTCTGACCTCCTCTGCTTGGATTGTCTCTCTCTCTCTCAGAAATAAATATAAACATTAAAAAATTTTTGAAATAAGCTACCTAGAACAGGCAAATTTATTTAGAGATAGAAAGTAGAATGCAGGTTACCAGGGGCTGGGGCGTGGGAGGGAGGCAGAAAGGGGAGCTATCGTTGGGATACAGAGTTTCAGTTTGGTATAATCAAAAATTTCTCAAAATGGATAGTGGTAATAAACAACATTGTGAATGTACTTAACACCACTGAAATGTACATCTAAAAATGGTGAAGTGGTAAATTTTATGTTATTTATATTTTACCACAATAAAAATGTTACATGATTCATATTTAAAAAAACACCAAAACTTCGCAACTTAGTAGTAGCTGTCACCAATATAGTACTATGCTCCAGGCATTTTCTTTCTTTTCTTTTTTCTCCTCTCCTCCCTCCTTTCTTTCTTTCTTTCTTTCTTTCTTTCTTTCTTTCTTTCTTTCTTTCTTTCTTTCTTTCTTTCTTTTCTTCCTTCCTTCCTTTCTCTCTCTCTCTCTCTCTCTCTCTCTCTCTCTCTCTCTCTCTCTCTTTCTTTCTTTCAGCGTACTTCATGCCCAGCATAGAGCCAGCCCTTGATCTCATGACCCTGAGTTCAAGACCTGAGCTGAGATTAAGAGTTGGACGCTTAGCTGACAGAGCCACCCAAGTACTCCTGTTTCGGGTATTTTTCCTAAGCAATTCACTTAATGAAACCTCAAAACAATCCCATGCAGTAGGTATTGCTATTATCAACTCCATTTTAAAGAGGAGGAAACTGAGGTACAGAGAAGTTTAGTAACTTGCCCAATGTCATACAGCTATTGTAAATGGTGGGGTTGAGATTCTACTCCAGGCATTCAGGCTCAGAGTCAAAACCTCAAGCCACCAGACTGTACTGCGTTCATGTAAGTGTACAGAGAGATCTTGGGGAAACAAAACAAAACAAAACAAAACAAAGCAAAAGAAACACATTTCTGGAGAGGCAAGTGGGATGGGGTTAGATTCTCCATGGAAACAGAATTTTATCTGAGCGTTTTTTAAAAAATGTCTATTTATTTTTGAGAGAGAGAGAGAGAGAGAGAGAGAGAGATGGAGTGTGGGCGAGGGAGGGCAGAGAGAGGGAGACACAGAATCCAAAGCAGGCTCCGGACTCTGAGTTGTCCATTGAAGCCTGGCGGTCCCTGTGGGAGGGATTGACTGGAAGGGGTCACCAGGGGGCTTCCGAGAGATTGGCCACATTCTAATTACCTGGGTGAGCGTTACAGGGATGTGTTTTAATTTTTTTAACGTTTATTTATTTTTGATAAAGAGAGCAAGCGTGAGCGGGAGGGAGACAGAGGATCCAAAGCAGGTTCCGCAATGTGAGCGGAGATGCGGGGCTCTAACCCACCTTGAATCCGGTCCTGAGCCGAAATCAAGAGTTGGCCTCTCAACTGTCTGAGCCACCTGTACGCCCCACGGGGGGGTGTGTTCCTTGTGAATTACTCATGGAGCGGGACGTTTGTGATTTGTGTCCTTCTTCGTATCCATGTTATGTTTCCACTTTTAAAGTCTGTAGAAATGGAGAGGTTCTTTCATTACCCATCCTTCCGGGAGCTATTAAGTGGGTGCCCGCTGCGTTTCAACCGCCGGCCTGGCCACGGGATCCCGCCGGGAATCCGAGCATCCCCGCCTCCCCTTCCTTCCTCGTGATTGGCTGCCCTGCCGACCAATGGCGGAAGAGTTCACCGCTCCCCGCGATCCCGGCTGCATCAGCCGGCCGCAGCTTCCTCTGTTCGGATTGTAGGAGGCGCTGTGGGCTCACTGACTTCTTGGTCAAGCGCAGACCTGGTCCCCACCCTCTCTGATTCTTTGAGACTCTGAGGAATGTCGAGAGAATATACGCCAGCACATCCACTTCTTTGCAAAACTGTTCAGTGGATTTTTTTCTGACTTTGCATCTCTCCGATCAGGGCCCAGAAACCCAGACCCCTCCTGCCTCGTACCGACTCGGGTTCTCTGGCTGGTGGGAGTTTCAGTCCTCGGAGCCCTTCTGGGAGACACTTGGGAAATCTCGACAGCCAGCAGTCGGCACTTCTCTCTCTGTCAGCTAATTGTTTACTCGGTTGTTTATTTATCCTGGAGTGGAGGCTAGCCGGGCAGTGAGGGGGCGGCTGCCCCCAGGGAAGCCTGCTTCCTGTGGTTGGCTTGCTCAGCGACACCGGCTCTCCAGCAAACTGGGAAGAATTGCAGAGCTGGGAAGGCCTTCCTTGATAGTTCAATCGTTCATTCAAGGAAAACACTGCCTGAGACCCTGCCTTGTGCTTGGACCCGTGCTGGAGACATCGACAGTGACCGAGATAGCCCTGGCCCTGCCCTCATGGCAGGTTTACAGTGTGGTGGGAGAGAAAGACCTGTCACCAGGCAGGGACAACCCAAGGTGGCCTGGGATTGGATGGACAGCCCAACGGGGCTATGGGAGCCTAGAGGGAGCACCAGACCAAGCCTGCGTGTTAGGAAGGGCCTCCTGGAAGAGGGGTCATATGAGCTAGCGTCTGAAAGAGAGGTAGGAGTTAGTCATTAGACAGGACTGTTCTTTTTGGCCATCCCCTTTGTTTAGTATGGATTCATTCATTTAGTCATTAACAAGTGTTTATTGTGGGCCATTTGCCATACTGAAGAACTAGCCAGAGTCCCTGCCTTCAAAGGGCTCACACATAAAATGGTGATGCCAGTACAAAACTTCAAGGCATGGTGAAGTGCTATGAAGAAGTAATAAGGTGTAGTTATCTCACCCCCATCATCTGGGTTTGAACCTCAAATCTACCACTTACTAGCTGTGTAACTTTCTCATGTCTTGGTTTAGTAGAACAATAACAACCACGTAAAACCTTGGATTGCAAGTAACTCGTTCTGTGGGTATTCCCCAAGAGGAGCAAACATTTCTAGTAAAGTTTAACTTGATAAATGAGCAATGTCTTGCAATATGAATAGTACATGATACCGAATGTTACATGATCACAACTGAGCCAATGGCGCTTGACATTTGCTTTGATACATGCTTTGGATTACAAACATGTTTCCTGAACAAATTATGTTCACAAACCAAGGTTTTATTGTATAACGTACTTGTAAAACATTGAGAATTAAGTGGGTTAATATGTTTAACGTGCTTTAGAATATCATCTAGTCTAGGGTGCCTGGGTGGCTCAGTCGGTTAAGCGTCCGACTTCGGCTCAGGTCATGATCTCACGGTTCATGGGTTTGGGCCCCGTGTCGGGGCTCTGTGCTGACAGCTAGCTCAGAGGCCTGTTTCAGATTCTGTGTCTACCTCTCTCTCTTACCCTCCCTGTTCATGCTGTCTCTCTCTCTCTCTCAGAAATAAATAAAACATTAAAAAAAGATGCATTTAAAGAAACTTTAAGAAATGGTTAATAGAATATCATAGCATAAAGTAGCCGTTTTCATCAAAGAATGTACCAGACCAAATCTGGGAGGCCACTTTGAGGAAGTGATTTTAAGCTGAGAGTCGAAGGACAATGTAGAATTGACAGGCTCCAAAAGACAGGGAGAGAGGGACATCTAGGTCCAGAGTGAGCCCAGTCTTCTCTATTCTGGGTGCTGTCAGTTCCCAGTCTTTCCAAGAATTGAACGACCTGGAACACTGCATTGGAACTGAAAAGACATTACTTTGAGGCGGGGGATTCCGGTGTTCCCTCAAGTGATCTCAAAATAATTTACAAAACAAAGTTTGTGGTGACAGCCTAAAGAAACCTTGGGCCACGCACTTGACTGGTTAAACAAACTCAGAGAAACCAAACGAAATGCAACAGTTACGCACATCTAAAAATCAGATTATATGCATAAAAATGCTAAGTTTAAAAAGTCAAGGGAAACGACTCTGACTGGTAATCAAAAAACCTTTATTTAAAGGGATGTTTTTAAAACTTGAGTGCCTGTAATTTTATCAACGTTTGAAAAGTAATAATGTTTAGTACTTAACAGCTACAGATCATTTTAATTCTCTCAGCAACCATTTGAGAGAGGTACGATTATTTTTCCATTTTGTGGATGGAGAGACTGAGGAAAGACACGCAAAATGCAATAGGAAACAGCCTTTCTTCACGCATTCCGTCAATATTGACTGGATGCCCAGAACGCTCATCTTCCACGACGCGCACTTCCGGAGGGATCCCAGAGGAACCTCTCCTCTCTTCGGAAGAACTCAAGGGTGACCACAGTGCTCCTGCCCATCACTACGGTTTACCCTCCACGGGCCGGGACCGACCTTTGATTTGCAGTCATTTGCACAACGCTGACTCGGAGGTCAGGGCTGCGCGCAGGGGCGTACCTCGTCCCTCTCCCGGGCATCGGGGGAACACAGAACCCAGAGCAATTCGCACCAACCTGCTCGTTGCCTGCAGAACTTCGCTGCCGAGGGAGAGAGCACGCGCTCCCCAGCCCTGCCCCTTCTTCCGGAACGACAAATTGCCCGGCACGGATTGGGGTGAGGCGGGCCACGCCTCCTCGGGTTCCCCAATCAACTCCCTCGCTGGGTGTCCTCTCTACTCCTCAGCCCCTCCCCGCCGCCCCACGTTACGTCGCTCCCTCTCTCCTCCTCCGTTATTCCAGGGGCTGAGGCTCGCGCGGCAAACCCACCTCCCCTTGCCTCCCATTGGCTGGTCAGGTCCCGCGCGAGCGGGATCGCGCCCTTCGCCCCCGCCCCCAAAGCCGGGCCATACCTCTCCCCTCCTGCTTTCTCCACGAGCCCCCGCAAGGAGGGGATGGGCTGCTTCTGGCGCGCGCAAGGCCGCGCGCGCCTCCCGCGGGCCACTCCCTCCGTGTCGCGCCTGGCAGCCCCTCCCGCGCACGCGCACTTGCCCACCCGAGTCCCTCAGCCGGGCCGCAGGCTGCCTGGTGCGGTCTCGCGGCGCAGCCACCGCAGTAGCGGCATTTCTTTGGGGCGCACGCGCATTATGGCCTCCGCGCCCGGTCCCAGCCGGAGGCCGCGGTAGTGGCACTGAGCCCCTCGGGTGCGTAGACGCCCTCGCTTCATCTCCTGCCTGGCGCCGGTTATCCCCGTGCGACGCGCGCCCACAGGCCGTTATCCTCCTGCAACGGTCCGCGTGCCACGCACGCGCAGTGGCGAGGGGCGCGCGCGCGCGCGGGAGCGGCGGCCGCAGGAAGGAGGCGCCGCCGCCGCCGCCATTGCGAAGGAGGGAGGGAGCGAGCGAGCGAGGCTGGTCCGCCCTCCCCCTGGTTCCCGCCCCTCCCCCCTTCCCCTCCCCGCCCCCCCGCCCCGAGGGAGAGCCGCGGCGCGGCGGGAGGAGGAGGTGGAGGAGGCGGAGGAGGGAGCCCGCGAGGGAGGGTCCGCCCGGCCCCCCGCCGCCGGAGCCGCCGCCGCCGCCGCCTCAGCCGCCGCTGGACGAGGAGCAGCAGAACATGGCGCCGGGGCCGCCGTCGCCTCTGCTGGGATCCTGGAGGCCAGAGCCGCGCTGAGGGCGCCCAGCTGGTGAGTGCGCGAGCTCGCGGGCCCCGGCGGCGAGGCCGGGCGCCGCCCCGCTGCGGGGTCCAAGGGGAGGCGGGGACGGCGGGGCCCGGAGCCCGCGAACAATGGAGGAGCCGGAGGGGGAGGGGAGGGAGCGGCCCCCCAGCCCCCCGGGCCCCGCCGGCCCTGCTGCTTCGCGCTGCGGCCCGGCCCATGGGGCCCGCTTGCCCTTCGGACCTGTCCCTGCTCGCCCCAACCCTGCCGTCCCCGCGTCTGCCCCCCCCCCCGCAACCCATTTGGGATCTCGGTGCCTGCCTCCGCCACCCCCTCCTCACTTCAGCCACTCTGCTCCCGATTCTGCGCCTCCCCCTACCCTCTTCCGCCTCTCAGTAGTGCCCTTCGCCCCTCCTGGACTCTGCGGTGCTCTGGGGACCCACCTCCTCAGTGACCTTTCTGCGTTTCTGCATCCCTCAATTCTGCACCCACACTTGGAGATTCGTGTCCCTCCTGCCCCCCGCTTCGATTCCACTCACGGCACCCTCGGCCTGGTCCCTTCTTTGACCCATCTGCTGTTACCCGTCCTCTATTGCACCCCCAGGAACTGCCCCTCTAGGATCTGCAGTTCCACCTCCTCGGAGAGCCATCCGAGATCTTGTTCGGCTTGGCACTGCTGCCCCTAGGTCTTCTCCTTGGACTTCATTCCGCCTCCTTGGGCCCTACTGCCCACTCGCGGAGCCTGCTGCACCCCCGGAATGCCCCTTTCCTCCCCGACCCTTCCATGCCTCACTTCGGTCCCCAGCCCCCTCTCGGGCTAGGATGCACCATGCTTGCCTCTTTCCCTTCTCAGATCTGCCTCCCGTTTGCCATTCAGACCCCCCTTTTTTTCCCCTCCTCTCCCAGACCTTTCTACCCTCCCGATCTGCCCTTTGCCCAATCTCCGATCTTGCTGTGCCCTCTTACCTGCTTGCTTTCCCGACCCTGCCTTCCACGAGCAGCCTCCTCCCCCTCGTATGACCCTGCAGCTCTCGTCGCTGCCATTCATTTCTCCGACCTCTCTAACAGCCTGGCCGCAGCCTCAGTGCTGCCCTGCGGACCCAGTTCTGCCCAGCGTGCTTGCGGCTTCCTGTGCACCCCCCCTCCCCGTTGGCACTGCTGAGCTGTCTCATTCATTTGCTCCCCCTTTCTTTGACCTGTTTCCCCTTCACTCTTCTCGGTTGGAGACCTGCTTCCAGCCTCCTCTTCGCTCGAAGCCTTCTCCTCTCCATTTTGGCCCTTCTTAGACTTGCTCTTTACCTCCCTGAGTCTTTGATAAACTTCTCCGATCCGTCACCCCCTTCCCTTCCCATTCTGCGCTGCGCGCAGACCTGCCCCAAATCCTTTCTGCACCTGCTCTTTCCTGTGCTCGGTTCTGCCCCATCTGCTGTAACATTTTCCTCCCAGCTCTGCCCCTTTAGGAGCTGTCCACCTGCCCACCTCCCCCGATCCATTTTAACTTTCCTAGTGGTGTTCCCCTTGGAGTGATTCTCTTTAATCCTGGTCTGTCTGTAACTGCACCCACCTGTGTTATCTCTCCGTCCTTAAGTTTCCCACCTGACCTCCTCGTCCCCCCACCATTTTGATTCAGCCCTCAGCCTCCACTCTCTCCTTTCTTGTGTCTTCTAGGCTCCCTCCTTTGTCCTGCCTTTTACCTCCTTCGTGAGTTCGGCTTCTCCCAGTTCTGCCCATTAGCAGAGATGTCTTCTCAACCATTCTTTCCCATCACCGGCTGCCTCCCCACCCCCCAGCTCCCTTGTGGAGCCGCCCCAGTTGTTGGATAGATTCTCCCTCCCTTTTTGATACACGTTTCCCGATTCTGTTCTACGTTGACTCTCCTCACCTTTCTTTCCCCTTGTGTCCTGCCAAGCGCCTTCTTTTCCCATTTGGGTCCTGTCAGGCTTCCTCCTCGCAGCCCCCCACCCGTGACCCACCTGTTCCCATCGAGTGCTCCCCCTTTTCAGGCTTGTCTTGCTCTAGTCTCCAGTCCTCACCTTCCGAGGGGAAGGGGCTGGGTTGAGCCTAGGGTTCTCTAGCCTGTGGTTTAGACCGAAGATTCCCTCAGCAGTCTGACCCTCAGGGTTTTATCCCCAGGGATCCTGTGAGATCTGGGTAAATAGATGGGGGGTGTTTGGCTGGCTATTGCTCTCTGGAGCCTGGGAATGTCTGCCCCATTTCCCCTACTTCTACCAAGGTTAGTGCTGGTGAGGGGGTGGGTCTCTTTCCATTAACCGCCCCCCCCCCCTTATTTTTCTCACTCCTGTCTCACTCCCCAGCGCCTTCAGATCCCTGGGCTTTGCAGCTTTGTATCCTGCGGAACAGGAGAGTGCAGCTGCTCACAGGTCTCTTCTCTTTCTTATTTTCCCTTCCTCCTCCTCCTCTGAGCTATTGTAAAGGGACAGTTGTACCTGTTTCCCACTTCCACCTCCAAGCCAGCACCCCTTGGGAGAACTTATAAGTGTGCTTTTTTGCCCCCCCACCCCCACCCCCCATGACAGTCTAATTTTCGTTTTACCTCTGGCTGGGGAAATGCTGGCTCTCAAGTTCTCCCCAGTCCCACCGGGGGTTATGGCCACATTTGGTGTTTACTGCTCTGGGGCTGCAGAAGCTGCAGTTCTTGCCTTCCGTAATGGCTTCGGGTTTGCTGTGTGACCTTTGGGAGGGTGGGCTCCTTTCTTTTCACCTCTGCCCCAGGAAGGCTCCGGCTTCCTGGTCTTCAAAATAATTAAGGCCCGAGTTTGGAAAGCCCGTTGCGGTTGTTTGTTGAAAGAGAGAGTGCCAAGTGTCACTCAGATTTCTGCCCTCTGGTGTTGCAGGCGCTCCCAGCCACCAGAGCTGAATGCCTCTGGGCAGAGCCTTGCTGGGGGTGGGGTGGGGGGGTGGTGGTGAACTCAGTGGTGTACAAGAAGTATGTGGGTGGGCCCTGACATTCCCCAAGCCTTGTGAGTGACCTGATTTGGTAGAGTGAGGAAAGAGTGCCAGGAACTGGCTGATACGATTGAATTTTTGGTCTTGTTACCTGAGAAATGTACCTCAGCTACCTTTTCTTGAGCTTTTTCTTTAGTGATCTTATGTTGGGAGTGGGGTTCTGGAAATCCATTCCGAGAAAGAGGTATGTTTTACAGGGAAGCCATCTAACCATTTTCCATCCGTAACTTGGGAGAGGGAACCTTTGCATGTTCTAGGTTTATTTATTTTATTTCTTAAGTAAATCAAAAGCCTGATTCTGCCCCCCCACCCCCGTGGCCTAGGGCAATTGCATATTAAAGCAGCCATCCAGCTGTGAAGGAGCATTTACTGGAAGGGCTTTCTTTCTTAACTGAGCTATGATCAAACTTTGTTTACTTCAGCACTTATTTAGAAATAGTTCTGCGAGAACACTTGAAATAAAAAAGCATTCACTGTATCTACATAATTGGACCATTGACTCATCAAAAGTTAGGACACTTGTATATGATACAGTGAGGGGAGCTAGATAGAACCATCCATATGGTTCTTTAGCTTCTGACTTCTTAGGTCTTAAATTTTCTGACAAGCAGAGTCTGGTAATTTTAATTATCTGTAGCATGTGTCTTCACCATTATTGACTTAAAGAATTTTGGTTCATCTTCCTATTGGTTTCCATTCACTTTTAAATTTTGGCCTTGTGAATTATGATTCATTCTCTGGATTTATTTTAGAGCTTGTTTCCCGTGTTGGTATAAATAGTTGTTTTTTTATTCTTAATGGGGAAGTGATAGCTAATTAAGTATAAAACAACTGTGTGTGCTGCATTGCTTAAATTTGTGTTTCAGAGTTTTAACATCCCTGGCAGCATAGAAAGTTTCTCCGTGCCCAAACCCTAGTTTACATAATAGGAAGAGAAGAGGCAGAAGAACAAAGCTGATTTTTCTTCCTAAACTGATATCTGATGTTACAGAGATTGTCAGATTTGTCTGATGGCAGCAGAGGCTCTAACCTTAGTGTCAGCATTTGCTTTCGTGTTGGAATTGGGTGCTGCGGAAATCTGAGGTGGTAGCCTTGGCCTTCTGGAACAGTTAATATGCCAATTGAGGGTGGGATGGGGAGCAGGAGATGGCAGTAGATGACTGTTTTCAGCCTACTAACATGTCTTCAAGGGCTCCTGCAGTGCCTAGAGAATCTTTGCAATACTAGTCTGATCAGAGTTCCTCTGTTGCCTTTATTCTTTTTGAACTGTCCTTCTGACCATTTCCCCCTTCCTTTACCCATTTCTCTCTCTCTCTCTCTCTCTCTCTCTCGGCATGATAAAGGCCAAAGCATTTAGGACAATTAAAAAAAAAAATCAGAGAATAGTCATTCTTTGTGATACAGGTTACATGGAAGAAGTTGTCCACGTGCAGATCCTTTGGCCTAATGGCAACTTTTGGCGAAGGACAGTCTGGGAGGAGTGAAGCTTCACAGATGGCTGTAAACTATAGTCTCATAGGTGTTTCTGCAGTCTCTTGTGTGATGAGGAAACACATTGGGTCAATACCCTTGGAGATTGATGAGGTGAGAGTGTATGTCCATTTCCCTCTAGTCTCTGCCTTCACATCTTCAGTCTGAGGGGGCCTTCCGAGAGGTGTTAAGCCACCTGCAGGGCCTTCCTGTGAGCTGCTTTGACTGTTGTCATTCACCACCTGGGTGTCTTAATTTACTGAGTCAGTGTGACATTTAATTGATCATCTAGTCCAGTTTAAAAATTTTTCACACTATATGAAATACATAAACTTGGAGATTCTTTGCTTGAAGAGGGAAAGCAGAAATCCCTTGGATTTGGAGGAACACAGTGTGAAAACCCGTGCCTGGTCTAGCCTCCTCGTTTACAAATGGGAAAATGAACTTGCATAGGGCATGGTGACAGGCTTCCTGTCGTAACTGAAGGACTCTTGGAAATACAGGCAGCAGACCTTCTGGTCTAGGGCTTAACCTAATTAGTGGGAACCGTGGACAAATCACTTCACCTCTCTGGGCTTCACACTCCTAGTTTGAAGTCTAGTGTGCTGTCCAGCTCTGATTTTAGATTCTTACTGTCCTGGACCACATACCAAGTTAGAGCTGGGATTGGGACTGGACTCTTGGTGCTATTCTTAATCCCACCCCCACCTCTTTCCCTCCCCTACATCAGGTCCTGTAGCCTGGAATTGGGGGGTAAGGGCCCTTTTTCTGGGAGGTGCAGTAAAACCAATTGGATTGCCTTTGCCGTATACTTTCTCAAACATAATCACTGTCTCTTTTTCAGCCACTCATGTGAAAATTAAAGCTTTTGGGGGAAAATTAGAAAATTTTGGGGGAAGCGGCATCCAGATTGTATTAACTGCATAGCTAAAACCATACACCTCTTTTAAAAGCAATATGGAATCTTTTGAGCTGAGTCATTGTTGACCTAGGCTCTCAAATAGCAATGTCTGAATAGCACTTGAATTGCTGGTATTAAGAAGTGCAAACAAATCATTCATGTTCATCTTCCTGAAAGTTTATTTTTATTTAATTTTTGATACAGTGCTTTAATGAGGTTTCATCTATGAAGAATTCTTGAAAATAACTTTTGGCATTGACCAGTCTAATTTTCATTTATTTGCTTCTTTGGGCTTAAGAGACACCATTAAGTTGATATATTAGCAGAAAACCAGGTACTTTTCAGTCATGAGCCATCATCATAGGAAAGTAGTATTTACTTTAGTTGAAAGTAGCCAGACTCACCTATCTCCTTCATCTTCCTTTATTGAAATGAGTGTTTTCACTTTATGAAATTTGTGGCAGTTGTGAGTGTTACATGGCGTATCTGTGGTATTTCATACCTATTTTGCTCTCCTAGTGTCTCTGCATTCTTATTGGAAAATGTTCTTTTGCTGGTCATTATGGTAATATTTGCACTTGGCAGTCAAATTTGAACAGTTGAGAAGCAGCTTTCTATGGTGTAAAAGAATGTTGAGTTTATAACGAAGACACTCAGGTCCTAGCCCTGGCTCTGCTGCTTACTAGCTGTGTGACTTGTGTATCTTTTATTTCCCATCGCACCCAGCAAAATGACCTTGTACAGAGTAGGCCTCCTGCTACATATAGGTTGATTGAACCCAAACAGGTGCCAAAGCCTTTTTGTTTTTATTTGGGCGGTAGGTGGGTGGAGAGATGTGCACCAAATATAATGGCCATTTTTGGGCTTTGAACTCTCAGAGAGCATGCACTCTTGGTCAGCATTAATCCTCATATGTACATATAGTATCGTACATGTCTTGACCAGAGTTACACAGCTAATAAGTCGAGAGCTGTGTCTGTTTGATTTTAAAATTTGTTTTTATTTTATTAATCTGCCTTGTCTCTCTGGGATATAAGAATTAGCTATAGTTCATCCCCCAAAGGAATTTATAGTCAGTTGTGAACAGTTATAACTCTCTATAATGTAAGTGGGTTGAGGGAAGTTAAGTGTTGAATAGACTATTTGGATAAATTTCTGCATTCTTGAGAGGCAGCCCCATATTAACAGTCTTAAAGGCTTCCATATCCAGATACTACTGAGCACACAGGTTCTGTGTCACACTATTTTGAAAAAGAATCTATAGCCCCAAGTCCCAGCTTGTCATTCTAGCCAGCATGTTGAGAAAGTTGAGCGTTTGATTTCTGACCTGGATTCAAACTCGGGTATAACAAAACTATATATAAGTAAAGTTCTCCAAAAGAAAGAAAAAAGACATGTTTGGTGATGTGATGAGTGCTTAAAGCTATATTTTCCTTGGTAAGTAGGAAAGTATCTGGGTGACTCCTAATTGACAATTTTCAGTGGAGAGAACACTTTAAGCAACTAGAAACTTATAGATAAAACTACACCTTGTGCCTTATTTGTGTGGAACTCACTACAATGCTTTTTAAAAACACGATTCAAAAATTTGTTAAATAATGTTGAGGTAAAAGTATGTTGGCTAGCTGCAGCTAATAGCTTCCCGAAGTGTAAAAAAAAAAAAAAAAAAATCGGTTGCATTGTACTTCTCCCCATCTCCATTTAAAAGAAAGGTCAAAACCACAGCTCCATCTATTGTAGCCTGTAGTACTTAGGAATAAGACAAAAGAAAATGATTACCGTTAATTGCCATGGGCAATTAAAAAGGATTCTTTGTTCAGTAACAAATTGATTGTGTACAAATGAAAGCTAGTACTGCATTAATACGAGATTATTAGATTCTTGAAATCTGTATCTTTAACTAGAATGGCTTTCACTTCAAGGGAATTATTTCACTGGGATTAGTATATTTAAAAGGTTGGTGGTAAAAGTATCACTAGGTCTTTATTTTTCACAAATGTTAAGTTTGTAAGTAGAAGGCTGGTGGATGCTGCTTTTGTGATACCATTTCTAATGGCCTGAAATAATTGAATACTTTTTGAACGTAGCTGACTTCTAGGAGATTTCTTCCTTTGATTGGTCAGTCACCAGAGGAATGCAGATAAAACTTTTGGTAAATGAGATAAAGGGAAAAAGGCCTCTCAGTGCTCGGGCAGCGAGTCTCTACTATCGGCATATGCCCAGCATTAGCCAACAGGCATAAAGGCTTAAAAGTGACAGCAGTAGCTAAAATAGCGAGGATTTCATGTTCTGTGGGAATACACGGAGTACATGTTTACTTGTGTACAGATCCTGTAACATTTTTTTATTAAAAAAATTAAGGTGCAACTTCCATGTAGACAAGCATGTAAATCTTAAAGTTTACATTTCTGGATTTTTTACATATTGTCTAGACAGCTTTTTTATATGATGATGGGGCATCATTTCCTTACCCATATGCTTCTTAATAAGTTGAAAATTGTTTAGAGGCATTTAAGTTCTGACTTTAATATAGAAAGTGAATTGTATAGAGTGATATTTTGTAACTTTCCCAAGTTTGTTAGGTCTCCAACTCTTCATTTAGGCTCAGGTCATGATCTCAGTTTTCATGAGACTGAGCCCCACTTCGGGCTCTGCCTCTGCGCACGGCTTGGAGCCTCCTTGGGATTCTCTCCCCACTTCTCTGTTGGCCCCTCCCCCAATAAATAAATAAACATTAAAAAAAAAAAGAATGGAATAATAGTGACCTGGTACAAATTACCACAAGTGACGAAAGCATTCTTTTAATAACAGATCTTCCCCATATGTGTTGTAATTCCAGAGTTTTTGGGTCTCTGTTTGCTGGAATTAAAAGGAAATAGGTAGTAGTCATTGCGATCAGGACTATCAGACACAAAACTATTGTGAACTTTCTGAAAAGCATTTTGGCAATGTTTTAAGTGACATAAAATCCTTGATCAGCTTATAGAAATCTATATGGACCAAGAAATAGAGATGAGGACCAAAATTGTATGCAAAGATATTGACTCTAGTGTTGTGTATAAAAAATAAACAGTAAATAAGTGTTTTAACCTTAGGGAAATGGTCACTTTATGGAAAGACATGGAGTCATTTAAAAAGGATGTTTTTTGGAGAATTCTTGACATGGGAAAGTACACATAAAATAAAATTAAGTATGAGAAAAAAATGGGATATAGAACTATAAACAGTATGATTCCAGTTATTTTAAAATATATATGGGAAAAGTAGAAGAAACATGCCAAAGTGCTGTTTGTATTTATCTCTGTGTTGTAGAATTTTCAGTAAACATTTTTCCTACTATTTTTTATTTATTTAACAAAAGGATAAAGGTTTTTTGTTTTTTTTCCTTTTTGTTTTTGTTTTTTGCTGTATGGTTGTATTATTGTATTATAAATACATGAAGGAAAAATTGAACTAAAAACCAAGAAATTAGTCATAGTAAGATCTGCTGGACTCTAGTACCTTTGAAGGTTAAGGCAGTCGCCCTTTCTTAGAATACTAATTGAATTAATTATTAGCCGCATTAGTAGTTGATAACAATAGTGTGTTTATTGTGTACCAGGAGACTGCAGAGTGTTACCCTCCTATTCCCACAACAATTCTCTGAGGTATGTGGTATTTCATTTTGTAGCCCAGGAACGGAGGCTTTTAGAAGAGACTTGCCCAGGGTCATGCAGCTAGTAGGTTCCAGAGGTAGCGTGGTTCAGAGCCCTGGCTCTCACTTTATAGAATTGAGTGTACCCCAGAGAAGAGAACTGAAGTCTGCTTTGTGTCTGATCGTATAGCTAACCTATCAGTTGTCTTTTCATCAGGGTGTCCCCTCATGGTTGTTCTAAGAGAGAGAAGGGGCGCTGGGATGGCTCAATTGGTTGAGCCTATGACTTTGGCTCAGGTCATGATCTCGTGGTCCATGAGTTTGATCCTCATGTCGGGCTCTATGCTGACAGCTCAGAGCCTGGAGCCTGCTTTGGATTCTGTGTCTCCCTCTTTCTCTGCCCCTCTCCTGCTCATGCTCTCCCTCTCTCTCACAAATAAATAAACATTAAAAAATTTTTTTTTTAAAGAGAGAAGCCATTCATATAATATTTTCCCTTTTTCTTGGCCAAAATCAAGAATAGATATTAGTTATATCTTCCCTTCCATGAACCAAAATTCTTTGAGATTAAAATAATTTAGGGCTGGGGCCCCTGGGTGGCTCAGTCGGTTGAGTGTCCAACTTCAGCTCAGGTCATGTTCTCACGGTCTGGGAGTTCGAGCCCCGCATTGGGCTCTGTGCTGACAGCTCGGAGCCTGGAGTCTGCTTCGGATTCTGTGTCTCCCTTTCTTTCCATCCTTCCCACTCAAGTTGTATCTCTGACTCTCTCTCAAAAATAAATACACTAAATTTTAAAAAAAAAAAAAATAACAATTTAGGGCTGTTAAGCAGAAGAGGAACACACCTACAGGTTTGTATCCCCAGACGATAGAGATATAGAGAAACAAGTTTTATTTTTCCTTTTTCCTTCTCATTCAACCAATATTTGGGTGTCCATGCTGTTGAAAGTAACGGTTATACAAAACATGTCTCTTCCTCCTTCAGAGACTTTATATGCCATTTATTAAAACAAAAGCAATTCTTCCCTTACAGGTGACACAAGGAACATCCTGTTTCTGTACCAGAAAGTAAAAAATTTAGAAGGCCAATGGCCTGATTTTTTTCCCTGATCTTTTTTCCTTATCTTATCTTAGAGCTAAGTGTGACCAAACATTTCAACACAAGAATAGGTAGACTAGGAAGATAGATTTCATCTTATTATAAGAAAGAACTTCTTAAGAATATGGTGCAAGTTCATTTTTAACTTGAATAAGGAATAATTTGGAGATTTAAATTTTTACCTTGTTTGTTTTTATTGTTGTTAATAAGATGTTTGCACACACACACTTATTTACTGGTCATTCTTTCATGAGGGAGAATACCTGAAGACCTGAGACTCAATTGAAATGTGAGGGGGTTTACATTCAGACATCAGGAAGAAATTGCAAAATAGCTTTGGAAGCACCACAGGAGGTTTTTTTGTTCTCCCATTTAGTCTGTGAACTCTAGAATTTGTCAGTAGGAATACAGTATTTGTTGAATTAAAGATATATGTTTTATTTTACTTTTTTTTTAAAGTTTATTTTTGAGAGAGGGAGAGCAGGGGGAGGGGCGGGAGGCAGAGCAGGGTGAAGGGTGGGAGGCAGCGGGGGGGAGGGGGTAGGCAGAGAGAGAGAGAGAGAGGGAATCCCAAGCAGGTTACAGGCTGTCAGTGCAGAGCCCCATGAGGGGCTCAGGCTTATGAACCATGAGATCAGGACCAGAGTCAAAATCAAGAGTCAGTCGCTTAATCTATTGAGCCACCCAGGTACCCCTAAAGGTATATGTGTTAGATAGAAACCAGGAAAAAATAGTCTCTGCAGTCTTTCAGTCCTTTCATTCTTAGGATTCCTCAAGCCACGTATAGAACCTTTTCTGCCATCAATTTTCATTTCGCTTCTCACCAACTTTGTTACCTTGGACAAGTCATTAATTTTCATTTAAATTTTCGTCTATAAAATGAGCCTACGTACCTACTCTACCTACCTACCTACCACAAAGGCTTCTGTATTATAATTCTAGATTTCTTTTGAGAACGGAATGCCAAGAGTGAATGTGCAAGCTCTGTAAGGTCAGAAGGCCTTTCAGTTTTCTGGGAGAATGAAAGAGGACAGTTTGGTTAATTAAACTGCTTAGGCGACCACCATGTCCGCAGCCTGCTGGCGCTGGGACTCTGCAGAGCGGCAGGTGCTATTGATGTGTTATCTTGTAACTTGCCCCCAGGTAGCAGTCAGTTTTTGGGTCTTATCAGTAAGTGTCTCACACATCTGAATGTTACAGGTCAGAGGCCAAATAGCAGTGGTTGAGGTCTGTTTGCTTTCACAGTGTTAGGACTGAGGCCTCAGGTCAGGTACTCTCACTGCCACACATAGGACTCCCTTCAAGTCCCAATCCTCCCTCTAGCCAGCTCTGCACCCTCAGACAAGACACTCCAACTTTAGTGCCTTGGGCACCACCTCATCTGTAAAAAGGAGAATATAGTAGTGTTTACTCCCCGAGTCACTGTGCGGTTAAAAGGGTTGTTATATTTAAGAAGCTTAAAATAATGCCTGGGTCATGGTGAGTGCTATGTAAATGCCGTTATTACTGTAGTGGTTCCTGGACTTGGCTTTTATAGACCAGCTTAAAATGATAGTGGGAGGGGCGCCGGGGTGGCTCAGTCGGTTAAGTGACTGACTCTTGATCTCATCTCAGGTCATGATCTCACAGTTAGTGAGTTCGAGCCACATATTGAGCTCTGTGGTTACAGCAGAGCCTGCTTGGGATTCTCTCTCCTTTCTTCCCCTACCCTACTGGTGCGCACAGGCTCTTGCTCTCTCACTCTCTCAAAGCAAATAAATTAAAAAAAAAAAATGGTAGAGGGAAGAGACCAACAAATTTTGTAATTTGTAGTTTTGCCAAGGAGGGCATTAAAAAAAAAAAAAAGGAATGAGAAACCTTCCTCACTGTTATTTTATAAAAAAATAGAATCTAGTATCAAAATAAAAGGTAGCCCTTCTCAACGAAGTTGGCAACCTTATGGGCATATGTAGGTATATGTTTCTAAATCTCATTTTTATGTAGACTGGGGAAAGCTTTGCTCCAGGCCAGCACCAATAATGTGTGGATAGGTATTTACACATAAATTCATACCCCTCTCCTCCATTTATTCTGTCACCTTAAACAAGCTGCCTGACTTTCCTGAGCCTTCTCTGAGTTTTCTCATGTGTAGAATAAAGATACTGATATCTGCTTCATGGGGTTGTTGTGAGAAACCGAGGTAAAGAATAAAGTGTTTGTCATATAGTAAATGCTAAGTTGGTAGGGGTTGTTCTCACAAGGGAAGTTAAGCATTCATTCATTCATTTTCACCAGTCAGGTGAAATCCACAGTGTGTGCCATCGGGAAATCCAAAAAGTAAGGTGATGTGCTTGGTTGCAGAAGTCTCTTGCAAGGTACCCTTGCCTACATCATTTCCTGTCTCGTTTATTCTCCCTGCAAGTCACTAAACAAAAACCTGACTTGCATTCCCTTGCTTAAAATCCCTTAGTGCTTTCCTTTTGCCTTGTAAAACACCTGACCTGTCGTGGGTGCCTAATTAATGCCCGAAAGAGGGATAGAGTAGTCTGGCTGGGCGATTTTTGAAAAACAATTGAACACTGATAATACTAAGTCAGTATATCAGGGACCCATGGTGAAATCCTAAAGCTGAATCCCGAGGTCTAGCAGCTGTCCCCTCCTTGACTTTGGGCATTGTGATAGGCAACAGGACATGGTTCGAAGCTGCCTACAAAGCTTGCTCAACTTGGAATGGATTGGACTTTCTTTTCTTTTCTTTTTTAAGTTTGTTTATTTTTGAGAGATTGAGAGAGAGAGAGAGAGAGAGAGAGAGAGACCCAGGCAGTCGCCACGCTCCGTGTGGAGCCCAGTACAGGGCTCAATCTCATGACCGTGAGATCATGACCTCAGTTCATATCAAGAGTTGGATGCTTAACTGACTGAACCGGCCAGGTGCCCCTGGATTGGACTTTTCAAACTGCCCCTCCTGATACAACAGTCAGCACAACGTCCCTCTTCCCTCTGAGCTCAGCCCTGGGGAAATCCTCTTCCCTGCCACCACTGAAGCTAGGTCCTCAGACACTCTTGTAGTAATAGTAGCCAGTGCTTCCTTAGTCCTTTCTGTGTACCAGGCATTGTTCTATGCTCTTTATATGTTTTAACTCAAGGAATCCTCATAATAGCCCTCAGAAATAGGTACTCTCCTGGTATCCATTTTATGTATGAGGAAATTGAGGCAGCACCTGCTTGGTAATGTAGGAAGATTCAGAGAAAAGAGGATTACATCTCCCACCTCCCAAAGTACCAAATTGTTATACAGCTGTTTGCTGGGCTGGTTGTATGTGTGTGCTCTTCTCTCTTTCTCTCTTTCTCTCTCTGTAGGGTCAGTCGCCTTCGATTCACATATTGACCTCGATTATTGGGAAATATTTCTCCTACTGAAAGGTATTTGGTTGAGCATAGCGCATTCTTTGGTTTGTCCCCTTGATCCTTAGTTTGGCTTACCTGTTAAAGATTTCCAGAATGATCTGGCAGTTATTCCAGTTCTGTTTTCCTTCCTCCTTTTTACTGAGGTCCTTATTGGAGTTTATCATCTGGTTTTCTCATTTTTGGGTATTTTCATCTAAGTTTATCTCCGCGAAATATAAATCAAAGCCTGTCACCCAGTTTGTTTTAATAATGCTTCCTTGAAGTATTTTGCTTTTGGTTTTTGGGGAATTGCTCTGGAAATTTTGGTATTGCATGATGCAGGGAAGGGCCGGTGGCATGTGCTGTCTGTCATCAGTCAGCCTGGAATGCTCATTTTAATACCCATTTCAAATATATATTTGTCTTTCCAGAAACCTTCCCCATTCCTCCCTATTTCCAAGGTCTGAATTAGCATCAGGGCTTCTTCTTCTTTTTTTTTTTTTAATTTTTTTATTTATTTCTAGGAGAGAGAGAGACAGAGAGAGACAGAGTGAGCAGGGAGGGTCAGAGAGAGAGGGAGTCACAGACTGAAACAGGCTCCAGGCTCTGAGCCGGCAGTCAGCACAGAGCCCGACGCGGGGCACGAACCCACGAACCACGAGATCATGACCTAAGCGAAAGTCGGACGCTTAACCGACTAAGCCACCCAGGCGCCCCTAGGGCTTATTTGTAGATCAGCCCTAATAGAACTTGCTGCACTATTCTTTACGTTTCTACTTGAAATGTAGCTAGTGGGACCATGAAACTGAATTTTGACAAAACTTTCAATGGCCAAGGTATTGGGGAGTACAGGTCTATATGCTCCACAAGAGAGAGGGTTTTTCCTTCCTTTGTTTTGTTCCTCCTAATTCTGGCATAGGAGTGTGCTCCTTGATGTATTTGATGACTGACAAATAGCCCTCAGTGGCGGAAATGATAAGGAAAGTTTAAAATAGTCCTTAAATTCTACCTTCCAGGGATAATCACTGGTAACAATTGTGTTTTAATTGTAGGAAAAAATGCCAGTTTTCATTGACATTGCAGTGTTTTCTGCATAGGATTCATTTTATTATTTTCTTAAAATTTTTTTTTAAGTTTATTTATTTTGAGAGAGAGAGAGAACGAACAAGAGGGGTTGGAACAGGGAGAGAGGGAGAATCCTAAGCAGGTCTGCACTGTCAGCACGGAGCCCGATGCCGGGCCGTGAGATCATCACCTGAGCTGAAATCAAGAGTCAGTCGCTCCACAAACTGAGCCACCAGGCACCCCTATTTACTTTTTTTTTTTTTTTTTTATAATTTCTACATTCAACGTGGGGCTCAAAGTCATGACCCTGTGATCAAGAGTTCGCATGCTCTTCTGACTAAGCCAGCCAGGCATCCTTCTAGAAATCAACATTTATCAAGGTTGTTGCAGATTTGGGAATTTTAGGAGATGGAGGCTTAGAATGCAGGTCATGAATGTAACAGAAGCAAGTTATGACTAATTTTGGTCAAGTGCCTTTGTAAAGATTGTTGTGACATAATGGAATTCTGTCCTAACGCTTAGAGTTCTTAGCGAAAATCTAGTAAAGAGGATGAATCATCTTTCTTTCCTCTTCCATAGCCCAGATAATTTTGCCAGCATTTTGTTTTGAGGATGAGTTGGGCGTTCAGGGGATTTTGGCTTGGCTCCTTGGAGTGGTTGGGGTATTTGGAGAAGAGAAATGAAAGGGATTTATCCCTTGCTGGCAAGATTGAAGAAGCAGAAATGGGTCTGCTTGAATTTCTTTTCTCTTCTATAGTGGAAGCAACACCTTAAGCCAAGTTGTTTTTCTGAACTTTGTGTGTGCCTGTGAGTGTGCATGCATCTGTCCTGTGTAAAGATGTCACTGATTTCATTTTTTGTTAAATTTTCTTTAGTCCCTAACAGTTTTCCCTATTTCAGATCATCTGTGTTGGTGACTTCCATTCTGTTCTGAAATGATGTGTTTATCTTCGGAGCGGGCTATTGAAGTTGGGGCATGGATGGGAAGTGGAGAGAGACAGAGTGCAAGAGGGGAGGCCCAGAGAGAGAGGCGATACAGAATCTGTCAGCACAGAGTCTGATATAGGGCTCCAACTCAAGAACTGCAAGGTCATGACCTGAGCTGAAGTTGGATGCTTAACCAACTGAGCCACCAAGGCACCCAGTGAAGGAATTTTTAAAAGTCTTCGAATTAAGTGGAATATGGGAATCTTGGATTGGGTCCTGGAACAGAAAAGAGAATTAATGGAAGAATGGTAAAATCCAAATAAAATCTATGGTTTAGCTTTTTTTTTTTTTTTTTACCATAGGTAATTCCTTTGTTTTGACACATCTGCAGTTGTTATGTTAATATTAGGGGAAGCTAGGTGAATAGGATATGGGAACTCTGTAATATCTGCATCTTTTCTGTAAATCTAAAATCATTCCAAAATAAGTTATTTATTTTTTGAGAGGGAGAGTGAAATCCCAAGCAGGCTCAGCATGGTCAGTGCAGAGCCTGACACAGGGCTTGAACTCACGAACCATGAGATCATGACCTGAGGCGAAACTTGAGAGTCTGGAGGCTTAACTGAGCCATCCAGGTGCCCCCCCCCCCTTTTTTTTTTTTAAAGCCAAGAGCCAGAGCATTTCAGAGTTGTGACTTCAGCAAGGGGGAAGCATACATAAATTTGGTTTATATAAGGGCCCCCCTAGGAGCTGTGTCTGCCTCTGTCTACTTCCCTCCCTCAACCCAGTGTTCCAACCATGGTGAATGACAGTAGCTCTCCCTGAGATCCTTGCTTCTGGGCCTTTTTCCTATACTGTTTCATTTTATCTGGGATGTTCTTCCGCTACCCCTATTCCCAACCCAATCCAATCGAACAAACAAAAACTTAACTAATTTCTTTTAATTCTTTAGATCTGGCTTAGATTTATTTTTATTTTTTATTATTTTTTTTAAGTTTTAGAGCACCTGTGCGATTAGGGGAGAGGGTCGGCGGGGGGTGGGGGGAGAAAGAGAGAGAGAGAGAGAGAGAGAGAGAAAGAGAGAGAGAGAGGAATCTTAAGAGAATCCATGCTGAGCATGGAGCCCAACTAGGGGTTTGATCCCATGACCCTGGGATCATGACCTGAACTGAAATCAAGAGTCAGACGCTCAACTGACTGAACTACGCAGGGGCCCCAGATCTGGCTTAGATTTTATTTCTCTCAGAAAGCCTTTCCTGATTGACCACCAGTGGTCAGGCCTTGTCACAGTTTGCCCCTGAAGTGCTGCTTACTACTGTGTGTTTAAACTGCCTGTTTTCTTTTCCTTTCTCTTTCTCCAACTACATCTTAAGCTCCTTGAAGATAGGGGCTGTGCTTTTCATTGTTTTATCTCCCAGGCATATAACCGGGGAATCTAAGCATCCTTGATATTTGGGAAATGTTTCTTGAATAAATTGCTCCACGACAGGAAGCAGCACATTGCACACGCTCTCAGGTTTCACTGGCAGTTTCACTGAGGCCTGTAAGGAATGGTGGCTGTAGGGGCGCCTGGGTGGCTCAGTCGGTTAGGCTTCTGGCTTTGGCTCAGATCATGTTCTCATGGTTTGTGAGTTCAAGCACTGTGTCGGGTTCTGTGCTGACAGCTCAGAGCCTGGAGCCTGCTTCGGATTCTGTGTCTCCCCCTCTCTCTGCCCCTCCCCTGCTCGCACTCTGTCTCTTTCTCTCTCCGTCAAAATAAATAAACAGTAAGAAAAAAAATTTAGAAAAAAAAAGAATGGTGGCTGTAGTTTGCTGTAAACCCTCATATGTGCCATAGATGGCCAAATCCCTGGTTTCAGAGATGAGAGTGCACATTTTTTAACAGGCTATTCTTGTATATCAAGCTCCAGGGGTCCAATTTAGGTAGATATTTTAAAATCTGCTAGTTCTGTAGCATTATCTTTTCCTGTACTATGTGAATTTATCTCATTTTACCATAAGAGATAATGTGTGGATTGTTGTAAATCTGTTCTTCAGTAAACCAAGTCAACAGTTAATTATCTGGAATGTGTACAGCCCTAGGTGGAATACATAACGCTATCAGATATGGTCTCTGCTTTTGAATTTCTTACATTCTAGTGGGAGAGATCGAACATCCTCACCCTACAGTTTGTTACTGTGGCTTAATAACATGAATCAGGCAGCAGAAGGACTAGGGGCCCTTGTAGCGTAGCAGGTGCTAAAGCCATCGCCTCTGTCTTCAGTTTCCCTTGATGTTGGTAGGACCTCTGAAAACAAAATGGTCAGTGAATTTGGATTGCCTCTAGTTAATGTGGCTAGAAATCCGAATTCTAAGCAAAGGCTATCAACTGAGGGTCTCTGGATCCTTAAGGAATATGATTGGGGGAGTGTCTGTAATGCTCTTAAAGAGTATGTGCTGCATTTTGGTTCTGTTTATTTTTTTGTGGGGAGAGGATCTGTAGCTTTCATTAAATTCTCAAAGGAATCCATGAACCCAAAAAGATTAGAACCACTGGTTTAGAGTAACGCTGAGACCCATGGCCTCATTTTGTCTTTCTTTTATTTCACCGTTTTAGATTGGGCACTGCGTTTTGTTTTCCTGTGATTCTTGGAGGAGTCCTTGTTGCAAAAATTGTACTGTTGAATATCTAAGGGAGAATTTTGTGAAGTGCTCTCTTTTTTGGAAGCTCGGTATTATGGCTCTTAAGCTTTCATCTATTCTCTCATTGTTTAGTAAAAACATGTTTATATTTGAAATAATAATCCCTGCTTTCCTAGGTCTAAGTAGCGGAGTAGTGGTCACATAAAGATGAGGATGACTAGGTCCTGGCCCTAAATAGGCTTTTGGTGGTACACAGTGTAAGTACTCAGAAATGGTAGCTCTTAGTCTCATGAGAACAGCTGTCATGTTGAATCCTAGCTGTAGTCTTGGAGGATGCACAGGGTAGGATATACTGGACAGGAACACAGGGGAAAGATGATTTAAATTTTATGTTTCGGCGAAATTTTACTGTTGACTTATCTCATTATGTCATTGATAACGTTGCAAAACTTTGCATGTGAGGGTGTAACCGATAGGTGCTTAGGGCCATTGCCAAGCTGAGGAGATCCAGTTGGAAACATGACAGTGACACATGTATTCACATGGAACTCTTTTAAAGACTGTTGCCACCCTTATCCCCTGCTCTGGTCAAGGACAAAAGTATTCTCTTTGCCCTTAGGTCACTTAGCAAGCGGACACGGAGAGGATGTGTAATTCTGGGCTGGACCCTTGGACTTCATTGTTTACTTACTAGGAGATGGCAGTATCTTTTGATTTCTCTCAGTAATCAATATAGTGTCAAGGTCACCTCTCCTGAGAGGCAGTATAGATGGGTTTTGAAAGTCAAAATGCCAGAGTTACAAACCCAGCTGTGCTGTTTTCCAGCAGGATAGCCTTGACTCAGGTCACAGTTGACCCCTCTGAGCTTCAGTTTCCTATGTGTAAATTAGGGTTGCAACTATTAGCTGCCATATAGGACTGTCATATTATATACTACATGTCCACTGCTTCGCAAAGGGCTGGTCACATAATAGGGCCCAATAAGTGGAAGCTATATTGTTATTAGTAGGCGAGGATTACAAATCATGGAGAAATTCCCTCATTTTATCGCTAATGATAATTACAGTGTCACTCAGAAGAAAGATAATTCTACTTGTGTGAACGGGGGCATTGGGTACTCCTAATTAGTATTAGAAGGAGTGACTGTGTTTCTCTCTCTCTCTCTCTCTCTCTCTCTTTTTTTTTTTTTTGGCCTGTTCATAATTTTTGCTGGGGCAAAAGCTCTTAATCTGGGGTAAGTGTATTTTCTGATGGAGAAGGTCCAAATTTTTCATCAGGTTGTCAAAGTGATTCTTAACTGGTAAAAGATTACTTGGGCTGATTGATCCATTGGGTAGGTGTAGAGCCACAGTTGGTACTTGATTCTGAAATCGTCCATCATAATAAGATACTGTTGAGAAAACTTTTCCAAATAGATTTCCAAATAGAAAGAACATAATGAAGATAGAGAGTTGAATACTCAGAAAATCCTTTGTGTGCTTTTTCCCTCTCTTTGGCAAAGAGAAAGTGGGGAAGAAAGAGATGTCAGGAAGGAGTGAAATACTTCCTGCAGAATGACATGGCAGTTTCTTGTCCTCAGAGGTTGAGTCCAGATCATCACTTGGCCTCCTCACCCTGCACCACGGTTTCTGGTCACATGTACCACCTGCTTCTCCTGGACACGTGTTCAGGTTCCGTCAACTCATGCTGTCTCGCTGCTGAGATTGTCCCTTCTCCCATAATTTGCAGTGCAGGTGTCCTTCCTCATACTGCCTGTCTTCATTATGATCAGCTTGGGAGTCCCTCAGAGCACCGACCTGCATCTTTATCCTCTACGCCCACCCACTGTCCTTGTACAGAGGAGCACCGCCTGTGTGCGCAATGTAGGGGCATGTTGTTACACGTGACAAAGCGTTACGGAACTGAAGTGAATACTGATGCATAAGAAGGAACTGAATGTCTGCTTAAGGGGGAAAAAGAATACTGGTTAAAATTATTGAAAACATGAAAAATGGTCAAATGCCATTGGGAGTTTTGAGTTCTGAGAGAGTTTGGGAACCCTTTGGTAGCTTCAGTGACAGCCTTGTTAGGGGGAAGAGCCCCCCCTGCCTCAGGAACTAGGAGTGTGGGAAACAGGCAGCCAGCACTGTGGTCCTGGCTGAGTCGTAGTACTTCTGGACTGGGGTTATCTTCTCTGCAAAGTGGATTGGACTATTTATTTATTTATTATTACTATTTTTTAAATCATATATTTATTTATATCTAAGTTAGTTAACATGTAGTGTGTTGGTTTCAGGAGTAGAATTTACTGATTCATCACTTACATACAGCACCCAGTGCTCATCCCAACAAGTGCCCTCCTTAATGCCAGTCACGCACTTAGCCCATCTGCCCCACCTCCCCACAGCCACCCTCGGTTTGTTCTCTGTATTTAAGAGTCCCTCATGTTTTGCCTTCCTCTGTTTTTTGCTGTTACTTGTTTTGTTTTAAATGTTTTTTTTTTTTTTTATTTTTGAGAGCACGTGCAGAAGCAGGGGAGGGGCAGAGAGAGGGGGGGACAGAGGATCTGAAGCAGGCTCCATACTGACAGCAGAGAGCCCGTTGCAGGCCTCAAACTCATGAACTGTGAGATTATGATCTGAGGTAAAGTTAGAAAGTCAGATGCTTAACTGCCTGAGCCACCCAGGTGCCCCTCCCTCTCTGTTTTTATCTTCTTTTTCCTTCCCTTCCCCTGTGTTCATCTTTTGTTGCTTAAATTCCACATATGAGTAAAATCCTATATTTGTCTTTTTTAAAAAAAATTTTTAATGTTTTATTTATTTCCCCTGAAGAGAGGAGGGTCAGAGAGAGAGACACACACAGAATCTGAAACAGGCTCCAGGCTTTGAGCTAGCCGTCAGCACAGAGCCTGACACGGGGCTCGAACCCACAAACCGTGAGATCATGACCTGAGCCAACATTGGATGCTTAACCGACTGAGCCACCCAGGCACCCCAATCCTATATTTGTCTTACTCTGACTTATTTCACTTAGCGTAATATGCTCTAGTATTGTTGCAGAAGGAAGATCTCTTTTTTAATGTTTTTTTTTTTTATTTTTGAGAGAGAGAGCGAGCAAGTTGGGAGCGGCAGAGAGAGGGAGAGAAAATCCTAAGCAGGCTCTGGCACAGAGCCTGATGCAGGACTCAGTCGCAAGACTCAGTCCCACGAACTGTGAGATCATGATCTGAGGTGAAATCAAGAGTTGGATGTTTAGCTGACTGAACTACCCAGGTGCCCTAAGATATCATTCTTTTTGATGGCTGAGTAATATTCCATTGTGGGTGTATGTATATATATATAAACACATATGTATGCATACACGTACATATACCTACACACACGTATATATACACCATATCTTTTTTATGCATTCATCAAATGATGGACATTTGGGCTCTTTCCATGATTTGGCTATTGTTGATAGTGCTGCTATAAACACTGGGGTGCAAGTGCCCCTTTGAATCAGCATTTTTGTATCCTTTGGATAAATACCTAGTAGTGTAATTTCAGTAGTAATTCTGCTGAAACATTTTATTTTTTTTTTCTGAAAAATTTTATTTTTAAGTAACTGCTACACCCAACGTGATGCTCTGAACTCACAACCCCGAGGTCAAGAGTAACATGCTCTAGCCCCTGAGCCAACCATGCCCCTGGATTAGCCTTTCTGAGCTTGTGATAGGGAGCTGATGGGGGCATTGATGAGCGTCTGCCCTGTACCAGGTACTAGTGTGGATCCTGAGAATATAATCAGGACCAACCAGACAGGACCCTGGCTTTTACTCTGGTAGAATGGATCGGGTGGGGCGTTAGTTCTCTCATCAGCATTAAAATTCTGTGATCTGGGAGTGCCTGGGTGGCTCAGTCAGTTGAGTGTCCGACTTCAGCTCAGGTCATGATCTCATGGTTTGTGGGTTCGAGCCCCACATTGGGCTCTGTGCTGACAGCTCAGAGCCCGGAACCTGATTTGGATTCTGTGTCTTCCTCTCTCTCTGCTCCTCCCCTGCTCACTCTCTCTCTCTCTCTCTCTCTCTCTCTCTCTCTGTGTGTGTGTCTCTCTCTCTCAAAAATGAATAAGCATTTAAAAAAATTTGGGGCGCCTGGGTGGCTTAGTCGGTTAAGCGTCCGACTTTCGCTTAGGTCATGATCTCACGGTTTGTGGGTTCGAGCCCCACGTCGGGCTCTGTGCTGTCAGCTCAGAGCCTGGAGCCTATTTCAGAGTCTGTATCTCCCTCTCTCTCTGACCTTCCCCTGCTCATGCTCTCTCTCTCTCTCTCCTAGAAATAAATAAAAATTAAAAAAAAATAAAATAAAAAAAATTCCATGACCTGGACAGTGGGTACCAGCCTCTGCTCTGGGGTGGTTGTGAGAATTAAATGAGAAAGCATTTTGAAGATTACAAGATACTCTTCTCTTATTTATTATGAGTACTGTCCCTACCCTGCCTTTGACCTATAATTTAAGCAAGATTAAAAATGTTTAAAGTGGGGGCGCCTGGGTGGCTTAGTCAGTTAAGCGTCTGAATTTCGCTTAGGTCATGATCTCGCAGTTCGTGGGTTTGAGCCCCACGTTGGGCTCTGTGCTAACTGCCAGCTCAGAGCCTGGAGCCTGTTTCAGAGTCTGTGACTCTCTGACCCTCCCCTGCTCACGCTGTCTCTCTCTCTCTCTCTCTCTCTCCTAGAAATAAATAAAACATTAAAAAAATAATTTTAAAAAATTAAAAAAAATGTTTAAAGTGTGTTCCAAGGTCACTGCCAGCATTTTTACATTATCTAGTCCCCAGTGAGGTTTTCATATCATATTGTAAGTAAATTAGCCTAGGAAGATTGGGTGGAGGCTTTTTGCACCAATAGGAGTATGATCCCAGGGTTTAGGTAGATTTAGGGACTTAATTCCGTTGATTATAAATGAATCCCTTACACAGGATTGGGATATAGATTTGTAATACTGTCTTCACCAACTGAGAGTGTGTTTGAGAAGAGCACATTTGCTTACAAGTATTTTTGAAGTGTTTCTGTATTGGGTTTATTTCTGCTGAGTTCTTTCTGTTTTTAAAAAAGATTTTAGTCTGGGGTGCCTGAGTGGCTCAGTCAGTTCAGCATTGAACTCTCGATTTCTGCTCAGGTCATGATCTCATGGTTTGTGAGTTCGAGCCTCATTGGCTCTGCACTGATGGTGTGGAGCCTGCTTATAATTCTCTCTCCTCCCTCTTTCTTTTTTCCTTCAGCATACTTTCTCTCAAAATAAATAAACTTGAAAGAAGATTTCAGACTGACTGGCTCTTAATTCTTATATACAGTTTCACATTGGTGAAGACTACATGTTCAGAAAAACCAACTTCTTTCCTTATTTGGGCTTTTTTTTTTTTTTCACCATAAATTCAGGATGCAGTTGTTTTCCAGATGCTTCCATTTTGTGATTAGGCTGAGTATTTTTATTTTTTTACAGCTTTTAATTTTATTTATTCATTCATTTATCTATCCATTTATTTATTTAAAAATTTTATTTTATTTTATTTATTTATTTTTTTAAATGTTTTTTTATTTGTTTCTAGGAGAGAGAGAGACAGCGTGAACAGGGGAGGGTCAGAGAGAGAGGGAGTCACAGACTGAAACAGGCTCCAGGCTCCGAGCTGGCAGTCAGCACAGAGCCCGACGCGGGGCTCAAACCCACGAACCCGAGATCATGACCCAAGCGAAAGTCGGACGCCCAACCGACTACGCCACCCAGGCGCCCCTAAAATTTTATTTTTTAAGTAAGCTCAACATGGGGTTTGAACTCATGACCCCAAGATCAAGAGTCACATGTTCTACTGTCTGAGCCACCCAGGCATCCGAAGGTGAGTATTTTTAGATACAACTCCCTTGCTCTTAAGTTTGTTCCCAGCAGTCTCAAAACAAAAGAGTATATGATGCAATTAGGATGCAATCCATTCCCTGTGGATTTCATGGGAAATTATTTCCATGCAACTCAGAAGCTTATGGACAAAGTCAAGCTTCCTTTTATTATTTATTTATTTAAAATATTTTTAAAAATATTTTTATTTATTTTTGAGAGAGAGAGGTTGAGAATGAGCAGGGGAGGGGCAGAGAGAGAGGGAGGGAGACAGAATCAGAAGCAGATTCCAGGCTCTGAGCTGTCAGCACAGAGCCCGACGCTGGGCTCGAACTTGTGAACTGCAAGTTCATGACTTGAGCTGAAGTCTGACACTTAACCACCTGAGCCACCCAGGCACCCCTCAACCTTCCTTTTAGATTTGGCGAATTTATCAAAAATGACCTGATGAAGTGAGATTCTTACCTTGAGATTAGAGATTTTAAGTGTGAAACAGTGATGTGAAATTTCTAAGGCAGCTTTGATCTATGAATAAAATGTTACTTCTGTTTCAGTCTTTGAGCTGTTTTAAGTTTTTCTTTGAAACTTTAAATGGAATTGACATTATTTACACTATGTCCTCGTGTTTTTCACTTTTAGTGAAAAGAAAGACACGAGTCTTTTCCCATTGTCTGCTGTGTTGCAGTTCTACTTTGCTGTTTTGTGAGTTCTTGAGATGGAGATAAAAGAGATGGATTCTCTCTTCCCCACGGAATTTTAGTATACGCATTTTCTTTTCTTTTCTTTTTTTTTATTGTTTTATTTATTTCTGAGAGAGAGAGACAGCATGAGCAGGGAAAAGTCATAGAGAGAGGGAGACACAGAATCTGAAACAGGCTCCAGGCTCTGAGCTGTCAGCACTGAGCCCAACATGGGGCTCGAACCCACGAACCCTAAGATCATGAACCGAAGTCGGACGCTTAACCGACTGAGCCACCCAGGCGCCCCAGTATAGGCATTTTCATTCCCTTACATTTGAGGTTGATTTTCTTCCCATAGTGTTTAATTATGATAGTCCTTATGGAGGCCACCCCTCACAGCATGTATAGAACATTGCTGTCTGATCAGTATGAAAGAGGTCACTTTTCTGGAGTCTTAAAAGAGGATCTCCAGGATAACAAAGTCACATAGTTACTTCTGTGGTGATTTTTCAGGTATGCTTTCTGTGTGAGTACAAATGGGTTTTTGCAGTGGGATGAGAAAAAAAAAGAAATCTAAGGGCAGAAACTTAGAACGTCTTCTCCCTTCCATGGTTTGAGAAACAAAGAAAGGCACAAGCTAGTGTTTTCTCACAATTTAAGGCTCTGACAACTGAAGTGATTCTGATTCTCAGTAGCAAATTACACTGAAGTTTAAAGACAGCCATTTTCCATTAAGTGGCATTTTGGAAATGGTCTGTGTTTATTTTTATAAAAAAAAAAAATTTTTTTTTAATGTTTTATTTATTTCTAGGAGAGAGAGAGACAGCGTGAGCAGGGGAGGGTCAGAGAGAGAGGGAGTGACAGACTCTGAAACAGGCTCCAGGCTCTGAGCTGGCAGTCAGCACAGAGCCCGACGCGGGTCTCGAACCCACGAACCGTGAGATCATGACCTAAGCGAAAGTCGGACACTTAACCGACTAAGCCACCCAGGCGCCCCTGAAATGGTCTGTGTTTAAAACTATGGCTGACATTCTGTTTCTCTTGTGAGTCTTGGGTGACATCATTGTTCCCGTTGAGGGGACAGCATGTGGCATCCTTCCCACCTGGGACGTGGCGTGTAACCTCCCTATCCGGCAGTCTTATCGGGAAGGAAGGAGATGCCCGGCATTCCCAGGCGGGTTTAAGCAATTGTAAGGCAAGGTATGTAACAGCACTTGGAGCGAAGTGAGGCGCTCGCACACATGACAGTGGGGAGTACGGTACTCGGGGTTTGCGTCTAGGAAGAGCAGAGCCTGGTGCCCTCGCAGTGGGCGGCGGGCCGTGAGGACAGTGCACGTGGGGTCTGGCCGTCGTTGTCCCTCCCGAGGCCCCGCCCGCACAGCCGGCTCCGGCGTGTCTGCTAGGCCTGTCTGCCTTAGCAGCCGTGCAGCGTCAGGGCAGCCGTGTGTGCCGGCCTCGGGGCCCGGGTGTCCTGGGAAGCTGGGCGATCTAGAACGAGTCACCTCCCCTCTCCGAGCCTGTTTTCTCATCTGTGCAATGGGGGTTTAACAGTACCTGCCTCGTTGGGTTATTGTGAAAAACGAAATGAAACCGCATGCATATAGGTTATTTGGTGCTGTGCCTGGCTTGAGAGTATTTGATGGTAGTTTTTTTAACAGGTTTTTTTTTTTTTTTTTACAAATCAGTTTTTTTTTTAATGTTTCATTTATTTCTGAGAGGGAGAGAGAGAGAGAGACAACGTGAGCAGGGGAGGGTCAGAGAGAGAGGGAGATACAAAATCTGAAACAGGCTCCAGGCTCTGAGCTGGCTGTCAGCACAGAGCCGGACGCCAGGCTCGAATTCAAGAACCACGAGATCATGACCTGAGCCAAAGTCGGATGCTTAATCGACTGAGCCACCCAGGCGCCCCTTTAATATATATATTTTTAAGTTTATTTATTTTGAGACACAGAGAAAGAGCATGAGTGGGGGAGGGGCAGAGAGAGGAGAGAGATCATTCCCAAGCAGGCTCCATGCTGACAGCATGGAGCCCATCTGGGGATTCCATCTCACGAACCGCAAGACCGTGACCTGAGCCAGAAACCAAGAGTTGGACTTCTAACCGACTGAGCTCCCCAGAGGTCGCGTATTTGCTAGTATTGTACAAAATGGAAATGACAAGGCGCCTGGGTGGCTCAGTCGGGTAAGCCCAGCGCAGGTCAGGATCTTGCAGTTCATGAGTTCGAGCCCCGTGTCAGGTTCTGTGCTGACAGCTCAGAGCCTAGAGCTGCTTTGGATCCTGTGTCTCCCTGTCTTTGCCCCTCCCCTACTCATGCTCTGTCTCTCTCTCTCTCTCAAATATAAAAAACATTAAAACATTAAAAAATTCTTTTTAATGTTGTATTTATTTCTGAGAGAGAGAGAGTGTGAGCAGGGGAGGGTCAGAGAGAGAGGGAGACAACAGAATATGAAGCAGGCTCCAGGCTCTGAGCTAGTTGTCAGCACAGAGCCTGACACAGGGCTCAAACCCACAAACTGTGAGATCGTGACCTGAGCTGAAGTCAGATGCTTAACTGACTGAGGCACCCAGGCGCCCCTAAAACATTTAAAAAAGAGAGAAGACTAATGAGAAAACTGGTAGTGTGTGTGCATGCGTGCATGTGTGTGTTTAAAGCCAGTTCTAGGGCATCTTCTGTTCGTCCCCTTACCCCGCTTACGGCGTGAGAAGGCTTCGCGGTGGCATATCGTAGCGCTCCTGCTCTGACGGGCCTGTTTCTCACTTGCACCAAGGAGGCTCTCAGTAGATGTCGAATAAGGGATGGACCTACAGCCCCTCATTGTGAAACACTGGCTTAAGTATCAAGTAATAGGATTGTCTATGGTATTTGATAGATTTATTTTCATGTATTTCAATTGGTTGAGAGTTGATTATCTATGAAGTATCCCATTTTAATCCAGAACTTTTCATTTGCCAGTCTCTGAAAGGAATTTATTATGTCTAATATTTACAAAATGCTTCTATAGCATTGTAGGATATGGTTTCCTGTGGTAAGGTTGATAGAAGTAATAACGAACTGGCTAAAAGGGTTTGAGTATTTATCTACTATGCATGTTAGTAAATAAAGTATGAAAATGACAACAGCTGATGGCTCAGTTCTGGGAACCAGGGAGAGTCAGGATGTTTTGTGCTCTTGTTGGGGTGTACATCTTTTCTAAGGCTTCCATTTCATGAAATATTTTCTGTTCATAGAAAAGTGGATCAGCAGATGATGTGACGATGGGCTGTATGTATGGTTTTAATAGTTGTTAACCTCTGGAGTTAGTAGTTTTTACTTAACCTTTTAAAAAAGTTATACCCTCCAACACTTCTTACCCCTTATCTTCATTTAATGTAATATTTGAAAATGAATTTAAGATAAGACTTAGAAATGTCTACATGATCTCTGAGCAGGTTGGAAACACAGATACTTCTAGGTTTGAATCAGCCCTAGATTGACAGCTGTTTATTCTAAGAAAGGTAAACCACATGTGTTCTGGGCAGTGTGATGTGATGAGGTTTTCAGGGTAACTGAAAAATAGAAACCCTCACCAGAGGTTTAGTGATAGCCTTTATAAGTCCTGGGGTGACTTTGTTAAGGAAGATGTTAAAATCTTTGCCCCATGTGCCAGTTGAACTCCTCTGTCTCCCCTCCTTGGTGGCTGCATTTCAGGACTGATAGAGCTTTGGAACTTTTTGTTCAGGGCTTTGGATGAGATTTTTTGTTGTTGTTTTTAATGTTTATTTTTTGAGAGAGCGAGACAGAGTGTGAGCAGCGGAGGGAGACGCAGAAGAGGAGAGAGAGAGGGAGACACAGAATCTGAAGCAGGCCCCCAAGCTCTGGGCTGTCAGCATAGAACCTGACACATGGCTCGAACTCAGCGATCTGTGAGATCATGACCTGAGCCGCAGTTGGACGCTTAACCGAGCTTAACTGAGTCACTCAGGTGCCCTGAGATTTGTTTTCAGGTTGCTTCTTAGAACTGGACTGTCTGCTTAGCCTTCACTTCCCCACCTCTGTGAATTCCAAAGCTTTGTAACAGCCATCAGTCAGGTACCACATACCTAAGAAGTACTTCTGTGTATGAGGTTCTGGGGAAACAGAAGGTAACACTTGGAAGGATTCTCTGTGAACCATAGAAACTTGGTGAATCAAAGAGAGATGCAGTATTGACTTCCTTTTAAAAACACTTACAACTAAACTATACTATAAATGTTTGGCTAAACACACAGCTAAGCTAGCATCTTAATCTTTAGAACTCAAAAAGTACATTGTAATATACCCAGGGAAACATTTTCTAAGATTTTGTTCTATGGGATTTTTAAAAATCGGTAGTCATCTTTTGCCATTTTGTATTTCATTTTCCATCTTTGTTGATGCTGCTATTTTTATTTCCTCCTCATCTGCTGCTTTGTCATTTAGTGCCTAGTCAGGAAAGTGGAAACTCCACTCAAGATCTGTCAGGCAGAGAGGGATCTAAATGCAGGGGATCTGTTCCAGAGGTGTTGGAAGGGCTGGAGGAGCAAATGAGGAAAAGATGGTGTGTGTAGAGAAGCAAAAGGGAGAAAGGGGGGTTGTTACCCAAAAATTAGGAAACTAGCTGCCTTTTGGCCAGAACCCCGGACTCTAGAGCTGCTGACTTGCTGCTGCCGTTGGAGCTCTTTTGCCGCAGTTCGGCGGAAACCCAAGAGCCAGCGCTCCGCCGACGATGCTGGAGCCTGTGCTGTGTGCAGTTGTCTGCCATCCTCCACGGTGGCTTGCTGCTGCACACAAACCAGAAGCAGGAAGAGTGTTGTAACCCTCTTTCTGACATCCAGGTTCCAGCCTTTGGCAGAACCTGACTGCAAGCCAGCTGGCAAAGGGGTCTGGGAAATGTAGTTTACGGGCTTTCAGTTCTGGTGATGCAGAGAAGAGCGTAGAAGTGCAAGCGTGGCCAAATGAATGCTGTAACTGATTGGGGATGATGAATATGTCATAGTGGAGATGGAAAGAGAAGGCAGTGTTTTAAACTGAGAGCACTCATGGGGCGCCTGGGTGGCTTAGTCGGTTAAGCGTCCGACTTTCCGACTTTCGCTTGGGTCATGATCTCGCGGTTTGTGGGTTCGAGCCCCGCGTCGGGCTCTGTGCTGACTGCCAGCTCAGAGCCTGGAGCCTGTTTCAGTCTGTGACTCCCTCTCTCTCTGACCCTCCCCTGCTCACGCTGTGTCTCTCTCCTAGAAATAAATAAAACATTAAAAAAAAAAAATGTTAAAAAATAAATAAATAAATAAACTGAGAGCACTCAGAAAGGGAAGAAGTGTAATGGAGTTCCAGACAAGGGCTGTAGCCTTTGTGGAGGTTTGTGAGCAGGGATGTACAAGGCACGTTCAGGGAACAGTTTATCTGGAGCATGGAGTTCTTGTTGAAGGATCGTTGGAAATAAGGTTGGAAAGGTAGACTGGAGTCAGATTGCCTACTTCAGGCTTTGTGATGCAAAGGGCACGACCAGGGCCTTAGTAGTGGAGTTGGAGGGAACAATCCATTCGAGGTCAGCTTTTAACTGGCATAGCTGTCCGTGGGCTGGGGCAAGCCATTGGAGTAAATAACGAATTCTGGTTTTCTGTGTAATTTGAATGCCTTGATTACTTAATACCTTTGAAGGTTCTTGCTCTTTCTTGTTATGCTTTTATCCCTTTTGGGATGATGCCTTGTTATTGTTAGGATAAGTGGCACTAAAACCTTTAAGTGGCACTAAATTCACTTTATTCTTAAACTGTATAAGTTTATTTGAAATTTATGAAACTTCTGCAAGCACTTTGATAATTTGAGGTAACAGGACACCTTTTTTACTTTTTCTGCTTTGTTAATTGTTTTGGTTTCGTTTGTGGGTTTTATGGGTTTTTTTTTTCTTTAGAAACTGATTCACTTATCCCATTTATTTAGCAGATAATTATTGAGCCAGGCACTACGTGCAGTGCTGAGGTTGGATGGACAGCAGAATAGGTAAGACAGTAGAGGGACATCTGGGTGGCTCAGTTGGTTATATGTCCAATTTCAGCTCAGGTCATGATTTCATGGTTGGTGAGTTCGAGCCCTGCATCAGGTTCTGCATTGACAGTGCAGAGCCTGCTTCCAATCCTCTGTCTTCCTCTCTCTGTGCCCTTCCTCAGCTTGTGCGCGTGCTCTCTCTCTCTCTCTCTCAAAAATAAACATTAAAAAAAAAAAAAGATAAGAGACATGAGATCCCCATCATCTTGGAGTTAACAATTTAACAAGAAGCATGTGCAAAGAAAACTATTTCTCAACCCTAGAGCCTCTGCAGTTACGTTGACTCTGCCTGGAACGGTACTTCCAAGTCACACATTATTAACTCTCTCACTTTTTTGTTTTCTTATTGTTTGTTTCCCCTTGCTAGAGTGTGAGCAAGGATCTTTGTCTCTTTTGTTCATTGCTGTATCCCCAGTGTGTAGGGCAGTGCCTGGCACAGTTGTAGGTGTAATTTATAAAAAAAACTTCAGTCATTTTTTTCTTGAATGATTGAATGAGAATAAATAAATGGGGCATCCAGGGAACTGAAGGAAGGCCACAGTAGCTAGAGTATAGTGAGAAAAAGGTACAGTAGTGGAGATGAGATCACATTTGAGGATGTATAAGAATTTGGGGTTGGGGCGCCCGGATGGCTCGGTTGTTTAAGCTTCCAACTTTCAGCTCAGGTCATGATCTCACAGTTCGTGGGTTTGAATCCCACATTGGGCTCTGTGCTGACAGCTCAGAGCCTGGAGCCTGCTTTGGATTCTGTATCTCCTTCTCTCTCTGCCCCTCCCTCCCTCACAGTCTGTGTCTGTCTCTCAAAAAAATGAATAAACGTTAAAAAAAATTTTAAGAATTTGGGGTTTTAGTAGAAAGGCAGAGAGAGACTCTGAGGGGTTGTAAGCAAGGAATTGACAAGATCAGATCTGTACTTTAAAAAGGTAATTTGCTGCTCTACAGAGTATGGTTTGCAGAAAACAAGAGTAGATGTGGGAAGGAACACTTGAGGCTGTGGGGATCCAGGTGATCTAGCTTCCCTGGCAGCAGGTATATTCTCTCGCAGCTTTTGAGTTTGAGTGTATGTTCCATCGCTAGGGATTGATTATATCAGTCTGATTATAATTGTACGCACTTAGGTTATCATTAGCCCCAAGAGACCTACCTGTCTCCATGAAGAGCGTCATTGTCCAGGGATCCTACTGACGGGTGAAAGCTCTCCAGATAACTTGGCTGTGAGATGCCATTTAACCAGTTTGTATCTCCTGCGCCACCCCCCCAAAAAAAAAAAAAAAGATTTAATGACCTCGTTAGGGAGAAAGTCCAGGCCTCTTGACTACTCTCCAAATGTTCTACCCCTAAAATGCTAATATTACCTTTCTCAGAATTCTTCTGAATCATTTGCTGGCACTGTAAGTGGGTTTTTAAACTTTGATTTTGCCACTTTTCAGACTGTTTGTACTAGTACTTTTCACTGTAGGCACTTGAGTTGCTTTGGTAACTTGAAGAAGGCCTTTTCACATGCCTTTCTTGCTTTTTAAAATGGGAGTAGCCTTTGATAGGAATGTTTCTGCCTCTTGACATGTTAGTTGGCAAAGTTGGAGAGGCAGCCTTTAATAAAGGTCACTTTGGAAGAATATTAGTTGGTTACTTACCATTCTTGGCATTCTTGTAGAATGATACAGGTTTATGGCCTTTTTATTAAGTTCTTAAAATCGAATGGTCTTTAATTAGAAGCAAGCTCATATAAAACTTAGTGACTCCAGACAACACTGGGCTTACTGTATTGGATTATAGAGTGAGATTTGCACTCATAGGAATATGGGTTTTGGAGGGGGTATGGAGAAGGGGCGTGAGAAGGTGATATTGAACACAGTCCAGCTCTGTCCATGCCATCTGCTCATTGCAACCTTAACAGTGTGGAATGTGGACATACAACTTTCAAGCTCAGTTGCCTTTTGATTGCTCCTGACAAGGCGTTTAGCTCTCATGATTTAACTGGTTGAATAGGGCTTTCTGTTACATAGTCAATATGGAAAATGGAGTCAGTAGCCCAATTTTTGAGCTCCTGTAATTATAAGACTTGACAAGCCATGATACATAGATTGTAATCGCTGTCTTTGAAATGGCCCACTCCAATATATTAAACAAGATAGTGGAGGAATATATAAATTCAAGGACTGACAGGTTACCATGAAACAACCCCCACCTTTTCCAAAAAAAAAAAAAAAAGAAGGAGAAGAAACAGAGAAAACCTATCTTACTGTTATGCTTCACTGGGTAAAAGGGCTCAGACAGGTGTGTATCATAGCTTTGTCCAGGTGTACACTGGATGTCCTTGCTGGAGAAGACTGAAAGAATTGGTGTTTTGGATAGGGCACTTTGGTGCAGAGAAGTTCTATGTTTACATGCTGGCACCTGGACTCTTTTTTTTTTAACGTTGTATTTATTTCTGAGAGAGAGAGAGAGAGAGAGAGACAGCGTGAGCAGGGGAGGGTCAGAGAGAGAGGGAGATACAGAATCTGAAGACAGGCTCCAGGCTCTGGGCTAGCTGTCAGCACACAGCCTGACGCGGGGCTCAAACCCACAAACTGTGAGATCATGACCAGAGCCGAAGTCGGATGCCCAACCGACCGAGCCACCCAGGAACCCCGACACCTGCACTCTTGAGGGGGTTTGATTGCCAGAGGGAATGTCCTTTTAGGGACAGCAAGATTAAGCCCCTTTATGGGCTCTCTCACACAGTGGTTTCTCTGAACAGAAAGTCAAAATAACAGATGCAGGAACAGGGGAGTGACCCAAGGAGTTGGGGAGATATACGCAGAAGTGAAGGAGCTGAGTTGAGTCACATTTGTTCATCACCAAGTCTCTTCTTCCTCCTGCAGACCGTAGTAGTCACATTAGCCATGTGATAACAGTTTTCATTTAAGATTTTAACATAGTTGATGCTGTGGGTAGTTAAAACCAGTCTGCTGATAAGGTTTTATAATGGTGGTGTGCTTTTCTAGTCCATTCTAATGGGAGTTAGAAATCAATAGTAGCTATTTGTTCTTTGATTTTAAGATTTTTCAAAGAGCTCACCTGCAATAAGTTCTCAGAACCATGTGTAACCTGGGGAAACTGAGGTGGTCACTGAGGGAGACCCTCAGTGCGTTTCTGTTGGGAAGAAATGGGACAGGCATTCTGGGCATATGTAACTGAGAAGGGTATGCTGTTACCTCATGGGAGTGTATTTTTGAGAATTTTGACTCAGAGACATGGTTTCCTGAACAGCAGCCAAACACATGAGGTCAAGGTGATTTCCTCTAGTAGGACAGCTGTCATGGAAGGGTAGGCTGGACCTGTTTTCCTTCTTAAGTCTGAGGGCTGAAGTAGTGATAAGAGATGACTCATTGATCTTCATGAAAATTACTGGCTGAGGACTTTCAAGGAATGGTAGTTGATAAGGAGGAACTAGTTACTATTCTGGTCTGCTATCTAAGGGAAAAATCATGAAACTAGCATTTTCTAGAAAATGCCATTTATTAAACTACATATATGATCACGAATGTTTTCTTAGTTATTTTTGGACTCCCAGCAGGACATGTTACTTTTATAGTTTGAAATTTATCTTAAAAAAAAAAAGAGGGGCACCTAGGTGGCTTGATCGGTTAAGTGTCCCACTTTGGCTCAAGTCACAGTCTCACGGTTCATGGGTTCGAACCCCACATTGGGCTCTGTGCTGACAGCCAGCTCAGAGCCTGGAGCCTGCTTCAGATTCTGTATCTCCCTCTCTCTCTGCCCCTTCCCTGCTCATGCTGTCTCTCTCTCTCAGAAATAAATAAAAACGTTAAAAAAAAAAAAAGAAATTTATCTTGAACATTAGTTCATAGTACCCAGTAGATAGGTACTATACAGAACATGTAGCAGAAGCTCTTGGAAATATACACATGGTGAAGGGGGGAGATTGTAGCTGTGATACATGGTAACTGGCTGAATGTTACTCCTTTTTGTCCCCTTCCCATTTTGATTTTATGATCTTGATTCATCTTATTATCTCACAGCAGAGATCAGTGTGTGGAAACCACTCTGGGGTGGGGGCTGGAGGTGGGAGGGAGGCCTCGCTTAGAGCACAGGTCTGACAGTGGCTTCTGTGACTGACTTCCTTTCTCCTCCTCAGCTTCCGCATCTGTTACCTGAAGGAAAGAGTTGGCTGCCAGCTTTCCCCCCGCTCTGCCTTCCCGGGGCTTTCATTTGGAGAAACAGATCAGTTCATCTAGAAGTCGCTTTTAAATTTGTTAATCCCAAGAAGAATCCTAGGAATTTTTTGCAAAGTGGCCAGTTTTCTTCAGATTTTACTTCTTATTTATCTGCCCTCTTCCTTTGGCAGACTCCCTTGACAGTGAGACACAGGGTCATTGGTTTAAGTATGGGAAGGAAATTATGGCCTTGAGCACAGTCAGAATCTGGCTCTCAGGCGCTTCCTGTGAGCCACCACTAAATCACAAAGACTGGGCCCGACAAGGCTTCTCAGAGGGGCATCTTACACCACCACTGTGTCAGCGTTTCCACCGTGAGCAGTTGTTTCTCACAGTGCTTATTATGACTAGGTTTCAAGCGGCCTTTACACGGGAAGCATTTGCGCGCTGGGTGAGGGTGAAGTAGCAGACAGACCTGGCGGAGGATGAGAGTGTATGGACTGCGCTCAGAATTCCCCTTTTCAGCCCAGGCCTGACCGTGCCATTCCCGCCCAAAGTCCTGGGGGTTCCTCGGGGTCAAGTCCAGACTCTCCTTAGTGTAACTGTGTCCTCACCAGATTTGCCCCGACCTCTCCTGCCAGGCATGTCTCCTGCCCTCCGCTCTGTTCTCTGGCCAGGACAGCACGACACAGTAGGAAGACCGGACCTGGAGGGCGAAGGAATGGGGGGCAGCACCAGGGGAGACCTGGCTTGCGGACCTGGTTCCAGCTCTCACCAAATGCTTCCTTTTTTCTTGGTCTCAGTAGTCACGAATGTGGATGAGTTTCCTGAATGAGAGGAAGAGAAGAAAGGGTTGGGGGAGGGGGGGACATTAGGAGGCTCTTTTTGACTCTTGTCTCTCGGCAAAATCTTGGGAATCAGACCACCAAATGTCTGATCATTAAATGGCTTGTCAAACCATGAAGTTTTTTGAGCTTTAAAAAAAAAAAACTCATAGAGAGGGACATCTGGGTGCCCCATTTGGATAAGCATCTGGCTTTGGCTCAGGTCATGATCTATGGTCTGTGAGTTGGAGCTCTGCTCTGTTCATGCTCTGCGCTGACAGTCCGGAGCGTGCTTGGGATTCTCTTCCCCCTGCCCCAACTGTCCCTCACTTGTGCTTTCTCTCTCTGTCAAATAAATTAAAACTTTTTAAATTATTCTTTAAAAAACCCATAGAACTTTTAAACATTTGTTTTATGGGGGCGCCTGGATGGCTCAGTCGGTTAAGCATCTTACTTCAGCTCAGGTCATTATCTCACAGTTCGTGAGTTTGAACCCCGCTCTGGGCTCTGTGCTGACAGCTCAAAGCCTGGAGCCTGTTTCAGATTCTGTGTCTACTCTCTCTCTGCTCCTCCCTCACTCGCACCTCTGTCTCTGTCTCTGTCTCAAAAGTAAATATTTAAAAAAATTTTAAAAATTTGTTTCATGTGGGATCCCAACATATAAAACAGATCAAATTGAGTTGTTCTGTTTTAAGGCTAGAAGGTCTGATGTACCCCCTGTTTTTAGCCTTCTCCACAGCCCTGAAGAATTGCCGGTTACATCCAGGGCTCTCAGGGCACTGCTTCTCAACACTTCTCGCTCACTCCCGTGAGGATTATTAGAGTCACCCGTTTTGACCTGACCCCAGGCAGAGGCCTGGTGTAGAAAGCGGAGAGTGTGTTGCAGTGGGTGCTCCTATTGGTAGAGGGAGTGCCGGCTCTTTGCTGTCTGCTGCGTTTCTCTGATTCCGTGCTTTTATAGAGGAAAGTGTATAAAGTGTGCACAGTGTGAACAATTACGAAATGACTTCCCATGTAAGCAACCCAAGTCAAGGAATAAAACAGAAGCTTCACTTGTACCCTTTTCCCTCCATAGCCCCTTTCCTAGCCTCGAAAGTAGGGACCTAAAATATGTTTTCAAATGCCGAGGTGATAAACATTTGAATAGGAAGTCATGTCTTCCTTAATAACGTTTTGTTCATAGTGTCTACATGTAACTTCTTTTCATTCAGAAAATCCAGCTTGCTTTCACATGTTAACTCAAATATTGATCTCTTCTAGAAGACAGGGACACATACCTCAACGAGCAGATCTTCGAATCTGATTGTTAATTGCACTTAGGACACAATTTTGTGCTGATTCCAGGCCCTTTGGCCCTTTTGCATGTTCTCTTATCTGTTAACTTTTTCATGTCTCTCAGACATCTGTTTTTAACTTCATATGAAATAAGGCAAATGTGGGGGCGCCTGGGTGGCTTAGTTGGTTAAGCATCCGGCTTTCGCTTAGGTCATGATCTCGCGGTTCGTGGGTTCAAGCCCCGCGTCGGGCTCTGTGCTGACTGCCAGCTCAGAGCCTGGAGCCTGTTTCAGAGTCTGTCTCCCTCTCTCTCTGACCCTCCCCCGCTCACCATGTCTCTCTCTCTCTCTCCTAGAAATAAATAAAAAAAAATTAAAAAAAAAATAAAAGAAATAAGGTAAATGTGTAAGTAAATGTGGAGACCAGAAAGTAGAAAAGATGGATCTGAGTATAGATTTTGCTAGTGTGATCCTAAATTAATTCTTTAATCTGTGGAACAATTTATCGTGTACATTTTTTTTTAATTTTTTTTAATGTTTTATTTATTTCTAGGAGAGAGAGAGAGACAGCGTGAGCAGGGGAGGGTCAGAGAGAGAGGGAGTCACAGACTCTGAAATAGGCTCCAGGCTCTGAGCTGGCAGTCAGCACAGAGCCCGACGCGGGGCTCGAACCCACGAACCACGAGATCGTGACCTAAGCGAAAGTCGGACGCTTAACCGACTAAGCCACCCAGGCGCCCCTAATCTGTGAAACAATTTAGATTTATAAGTTGGTTCTGTTTCTTCGTGACCATTGTCCTTATCATCAATACAGGTGCTTTAGGTAAAATAAAATCATTCCTTTTTTAAAAGTTTATGCATGCGGCATGACTTTTATTACTTATAAGTAGCCTGTTTTATGACTGCCAATTTATAGATTAGTGTAAATAGTGAGAAATAATTAGGAATAATGGGCTGAAATCCTCATGTCATCTTAGAGTGCCATCAGGGAATAGAATAGTAAGGCTTACTGTTGGACTTGAAAATAAGCTGACCTAGGGGCGCCTGGGTGGCCTAGTCGGTTAAGCGTCCGACTTTCGCTTAGGTCATGATCTCGCAGTTCGTGGGTTCGAGCCCTATGTCGGGCTCTGTGCTGACTGCCAGCTCGGAGCCTGGAGCCTGTTTCAGTCTGTGACTCCCTCTCTCTCTGACCCTCCCCTGCTCACGCTGTCTCTCTCTCTCTTCTAGATATAAATAAAACATTAAAAAAAAAAAAAGAAAAGAAGCTGACCTATTTTCCCCAATTTGATAGAAATGCCTCTTTCTTTAGCACTGTCCTCTGTTTGCAAGGCACATTTGGCTGGATGGTGCCTCCACTCTTGCATATTCAGAGAAATGTTTATGAAGAATATCATTTACAAAATTTTCTACTTTAAAACAAAAACATTGGAATAGATTAGGTCATAAGTGCTCAGAAGCAACAATTGAAGTAATTTTACAGGTTTTCTTTACTGTTTCAAAAACAGTTTAAAATTGATCTGAATACTCAGGAAATTCAAAGGTAAGACTTGGCTGTGTTTTTGTCTCTCAGTTTGCCGAGAATTTCATCTCCCTGCATCTCATGGTAAGTGGGCCGTGGGCCTGAGACCTACTGACCTGCACTGGCCTTGGTTTTGAGTTTCCTGCGGCTTGGGGTATTCTCACGGCCTACCAAGAAATCCTGCTTTGTCGTCGTTGCTGTTGTTTTTCTTAGCACAGGTAACCCAGAGAAATCTCGCTGCTTCAGTGACAAAGATTTCTCAGCCTTTGGTTTTTGTTTTTGTTTATAGTTGTTTTGATCAGATAGCTTGATTAGAACTCCAGAGTTACCTGGTAGAAACCTGCTGAGGATAAAGTTTAAGGAAGTGCTTTTGCTGAAAGCAGCCCCCTTTATTCATCAGGGGAATTTGGTTTCATCCTGTGAATCACTTGCCTTAGAAATTTTATTTCCTTGGGACCTACTCATAGAGTTCTGCACACCTCAAAGCATGAGAACTGTGTCAGGATGAAAAATGGGCTCGTTGCTTTATTTAGTGTGGGCTGGTTAGGATGGTCAGATAGTTCTGTTTTTTTACCCTGGAATTCAGGTTTGATTTCATGTGATTTTTTTTTTTTTTTTTGAAGTAATATCTACACCCATCGTGGGGCTCAAACTCACAACCCTGAGATCAAGAGTCCTGTGCTCTACCGACTAAGTCAGTTCAGGTGCCCCTACCGAGGAATTCAGAGGTACCCTTCTTTACCAGGGCTTGGGGAGAAAATGAATCAAGAGGAGCAGGAAGAGATATTTGCCAAAATTACAAATGGACGGAAGAGAATCTTTCATAGTTGCTCTTTTAAACATTAACTTTAGACCAGATTGTTTTAAAAACAGACATCTAAGATATCAGTCTTTTAAAATTGCTTTTGGTTTTTCTCGCTGGACTCTCTGGAGAGTGCTGTCCATTGAATTTGCATAGGGTGTAGTGAGAGCTGAATGCCCCTACATACCCAGTGTCCAGGAATAGCCCGTCTGTTGCATGAGATTACATGTTTCAAGACCAGATGGTTAAGCACTTAAATCAGTCTTTCCAGAGATCTAGATGACCCATTTCAGAGATTTCCTGTACCCAGAGCCCTGGGGATGTAGTGAGATTCTGTGGCTATGAGGAAATCCTCCCTCCTACATTAAACAGAAGTAGGTGTGTGCAGCCTGTACTAGTGGAAGCAACCTCCAGTACTATTCTGGGCAAATATTTGCTCTTTGCTTCCTTTGTAAATCTATAGTTTTTTTGCCCCCCTTTCCCATTTTATTATTTTAAGTTGCATTATTTTATTTTATTATTATTTTTTTAAACATTTTTTTTTAATATTTTTATTTATTTCTAGGAGAGAGAGAGAGACAGCGTGAGCAGGGGAGGGTCAGAGAGAGAGGAGTCACAGACTCTGAAACAGGCTCCAGGCTCTGAGCTGGCAGTCAGCACAGAGCCCGACGCGGGGCCCGAACCCACGAACCGCGAGATCATGACCCCAAGCGAAAGTCGGACGCTTAACCGACTAAGCCACCCAGGTGCCCCATTATTATTGTTTTTTAATGTTTATTTTATTTTTGAGAGAGAGAGAGACAGAACGTGAGTTGGGAGGGGCAGAGAGAAGGGACAGGATCAGAGGGGGCGTAGGGTCCAGGCTCTGGGCTGTCAGCAGCGAGCCCGAATGTGAGGCTTGAACTTGTAGAACTGTGAGATCAGGACCTGAAATGAAGTCAGCACCTAACCAGCTGAGCCACCCAGGTGCCCTGCATTTTGTTATTTGAATTTGCCATATTTAAACGGAGTTTTCCCTTCGAGCCCTGCATCAGGCTCTGTGCTGACTGCCCAGAGCCTGGAGCCTATTTCAGAGTCTGTATCTCCTCTCTGACCTCCTGCTCACGCCTGTCTGTCTCTCTCTCCTAGAAATAAAAAAAAAAGAAAAAGAAAAAACAAACGGAGTTTTCTTTTACGTTAAGAGATCAACTCTTTAGACTGGATCATCTCCTTAGATGGTGTTAGTTTGTTGATGAGGAATTAGTAGTAGTGTTACCAACAGTAAATAACGTTATGGGATCAGAGATCATCCTATTAGATTCTCACAGGTGTAACAGTCTGTTCATAGTTCTGGACCCCTGGCTGGCCTTCTCGCTGTCTACCTCCGTGCACACAAACATTGTTCCAGCTGGGTCTGTCCCAAAACGTGTCTGGTGCTTTTCCATTTTGGTCACCACACTCTTGCCCTTTCACATCTTTACAACACCTGGGTCATCTTTCAAGCCCTGCCAGTCTTTTTGTGTACCAATTCAAACCACTTCTACTATAACCTCCCCCCCGCCCCAATCTGAATGATCTCCTTCCTCTGATCCCAAGAAATGGTCTATACCCTTATAGTCTTATGGCTTAGTTTTTGTTTGTTTTACTAAGTAAAAAGTATTATATATGGGGCGCCTGGGTGGCTCAGTCGGTTAAGCATCCGACTTGACTCAGGTCATGATCTCATGGCCCGTGGGGTTCAAGCCGCTGATCTGGCTCTGTGCTGACAGCTCAAAGCCTGGAGCCTGTTTCAGATTCTGTGGCCCCTCTCTGACCCCTCCCCTGCTCATTCTGTCTCTCTCTTTCTCTCTCTCAAAAATAAAAATAAAACTCTAAAAATAATTGTATGTGAAGATTTTATCAGCAAGGACAGAGCCCCATTTCTTCTTGTTTCTTCACCTTGTCTTAGCTTTCTAAACAAGTGATTTGATTGATGGATAATTTAGTTTTCAGGTCTAAAGATTAGATACTAGATAATAGAAAAACTGGTTATCCCATCCGAAATATTATGAAGGAAGGAGACAATTTAGTTGCTCTGTCGCTGGGGTCAGCAAGTGGCTGTCTTTCTCTTTTATTCAGTATCAGAGGCTGTGTTGTGCTTGTTGGGTTTGATGTAGTCATTTCAGAAGACGCTCTTCATGTGATAAATAAATGAGCAGAATTAAGGATACTGCTTCACATTCAACAAAAATCCCAGAGGGAAACAAAGGCTCCCTGTGTCAGTCACGTTCATAAAGGTTACAATTCGTATGTATAGCTGGAATAACCCTGATAATGCCACTTGTGCACATCTCTATCTTTGTTCTGTAAGTTTACGATCTGGATTTCGTAGACAAATGAATTGGTTGAGTAAGGACCTTGGACTTCACTTTTAACTTTTCTTCTCTGATTTGTCTAAAGTTTTTAAAGAAAAATGAAAACCTCAGAAAATTCACTCTAACATTTATTAGTATAAAAATGGAAACATTTGGTTTTTAAAGACTATCTTGTTTTTAAATCGCTTTTATTTTTCATCAAGGATACATATGTACTCTTTTTTTAAAAAATAAACTTTATTTTTAAATTTTTTGAGAGACAGAGCATGAGTGGGAGGGTAGCAGAGAGAGACACACACACACACACACACATACACACACACACACACACACACAACCCAAAGAGGCTCCAGGCTCTCTGTCAGCACAGAGCCTGACATCGGGCTTAAAACTCACCAACCCTAAGATCCTGACCCAGGCTGGTTGGGCAGTTAACCAATTGAGCCACCCAGACACCCTGTATGTACTTTTAATCCCTATCCTTATTTCCCTACCCCCTCCCCACTTCCTTTCTGGTAATCAATTTGTTCTCTAGTTAAGAGTATGTTTCTTGGTTTTCCTTCTTTCCTTGTTTTGAGCCAAATTCCACATAAGGAGTGAGATCATGTGATGTTTGTCTTTCTCTGACTGACTTATTTTCGCTTAGCATTATACTTATGGCTCTATCCATGTTGTTGCAAATGGCAAAATTTCTCATTCCTTTTTATGGCTGAATAATATTCATTATATACTTATACCGCATCTTCTTTAGCTAGTCTACCCTATTGATGGACACTTGCCTCTTTCATAATTTGGCTATTGTTATTAATGTTGTGATTAACATGGGGATGCACGTGCATCCCTTGAATTAGTGTTTTTTGTTTTTCGGTAAATATCCAGTAGTGTGACTCCTAGATTATAGTGTGTTCTTATTTTTAATTTTATTTTAATTTTTAAAATGTTTATTTCTGAGAGAGAGAGAGCAGAGCAGGGGAGGGTCAGAGAGAGAGGGAGACACAGAATCTGAAGCAGGCTCCAGGCTCTGAGCTGTCAGCACAGAGCCCGATGCGGGGCTCGAACCCACGAACCGTGAGATCATGACCTGAGCCGAAGTTGGACGCTTAACTGACTGAGCCACCCAGGTGCCCCATTATTTTTGATTTTTTGAGGAACCTCTGTACTGGTTTCCACAATGGCTGTACCAGTTTGCATTCCCACCAACTGTACAAAAGTTCCTTTTTCTCCATATCCTTGCTAACATTTGTTTCTTGTGTTGTCGATTTTAGTCATACTGACAGTTGTGAGGTGATACTCTCACTGAAAGACCATCTTATTTAAGTTCGGTGGGTCAGTAGACCATAGAGTTATGTTTTCTTCGTATTGGAGCTTTTATATTCCATTCTTCCTGGTTCATTTGGAAAATCTATTCCTCTAGAAGATTCTCCTTTTGAAATCCCTCTTACAGGAAAAAAATGTTTCACAGTTGGATCCCCCTCTTTTGCATTTCTCTCTCTTGTAAAATGCATACATTTTAACCAGCTGCTGATGGTATTCATAGCTTTGAAAGCTCATTCAGAAACTTAAGGTGTTGAGAAGTATGAGGTATTAAGGAGGTTTAGAAAATGCTCTTTGCTTTGTTCGTTACAATGCATATTTCCATTCCCTTCCTCTGTTGGGATTAAGAAAATTTACGGTACCTAGTATTTTACTTCCTTTTTGCTAGCAACTCCCTGTAAAATTATTTCCTTACTTTATTATTATGTAATATTATATAATTACCACATAATATTATAGTATTGTTAGTTTGGTGGTATTCTATACGTCGTGGTTTGAAACCAAATGCATCTTCAGAATTTGTTAACTACTTTAGAGTAGAGACCAGTAGTTTTGGTTATGGATAATAGTGGTGGATCTGTGTCTTAAGGGACATTCCAGATCACAGAGCCCAGAAACATTTCCTCTTGGGGGGGGTGCAGGGGGATGGGAGGGTGAGACCCATGCTGGTGAAGCTGTTGACAGTATGAACTTGAGCAGTCATAGTAAATGCTGGATCTCAGTGGCATTTCTGTGTCCTTTGAAATGTGTACTATCTTGGGAATGTTGCTACTTCTTGCCCTGGATTTCATAGAGGTGTTAAAAAAGAAAACACCCTCCTACCTTCCAGTTGAGGCACTCTTTGGGGAGCTGGTATAGTGGTTAAACAACTCCAGAAGCCTGGTGACTGGTTCTGAAAAAGCTCTCCGTTGTTTGCATTATGTTGTAGTATTGCGTATGTTTGTAACAAAAACTGAAGATATTCCTGAAGTATTTTCCTTTTTGAAGAAGTTGACTTGTGGTGTAAAACTACTCAACATTAGGGTTTAATTTTTCTAATACATCTAGCTCTCCAAAGCTTGAAGATAAAAGTAGTTACGGTTTAAAGAATACTTTTTCCCCCCTCTGCTGTAACTCTTCAGTTTTAAAAGGACTAATATTGGCAAATTACCAGAATGGACCTTTGGATTTTGCTGTTTGAGGAGTTTGGTTACCGACTGAGAACACCGGTTCCTATCAGATGTAAACTAAAGATATTGCAAAGTCTTGGACGTGCCGCATCTTCCACTTTCTCTTTCTTTGTGGTTTTAAGATCATTAAATTTAGTGACTCAGCTAATTTTTTTTTTAAATCCACCTCTTAGAAAGGTTGAACGTGTTTGTGACCAAGCACTTAGAGTTATTTCCTTTAAATCAAGTGTTTGCAGCGGTTTTAGATTTATAACAGTCTTTGTTTACTGTGTAATTCAGTCCAATTGAGGAACTAGTAAAACTGCATTATCCAGACATCAAAGACAGGCATGTAAGAAGAGTGTACGTATACCGGGGAACCTATTAGGTTTCTAACGAGTGGAAAGTTACCAGGTGTCCCCAAATTAACCATATCTTTGCCAGCTGATTCTCATTTTTTTGTAGCTTTTTTTTTTTTAAGGTTAGTCAGCAGTGTTCTGGGTTTAAAATATGAGTTGCTATGTTCTTGAGAGTCGAGAGTGTTGCTTTCTCGTCTTCAGCGTCCTTCAGATAGCTGAGACGTTGACTTTCATGGGCTGCCCAGAATATCACGCACTGAAAAAACTGACCAAAGTTTGGAGAATACATTTTAGCTTAGTTCACAGTTGAGCTGCTGTCTTTATTTCTTGAGGTTTAAGAGCAGGTTAGTGTTTTGTTTTCCTGGGATTTCTGTGAAGAGAGAGATTACTCAACCCACTTTACAGAGAGTAAGTGGGGTGATTGGCCAGCTGCGTGCAGCAGTCACTTGAATTGGGACCCCTGTCACCACGTTGCATTTCAGGATTGTCAGGTAGGTGGTCTTGAGTCCTGCCAGACTCTGGGATGGGGAGTTGATGGAGAAGGGCTCTGGGATGGGAGCACCCCTGACTTAAAGGCTCATCAGCATTCCCATCTGAGGCTCTGTTAAACCTGAGTCTCCCGAGGGGTGGAAACAGAATTGTGTATGTGTGTACTACAAGTAATATGCAAAAGCACTGTGATGTCGTACAAATCTTTGCTATTTGGGTATTTTAGAGGATGTGTGTAAACATCTTATAATTTTACCTAAGTAAGCAATTACCTAGGGAAGTGTAAGAAATGGGGAAGGTTTGGTTTTTTTCTCTTTTACATGGATGTCTGTCTGTTTCTGCTGAAATCTGGGACTTGGCTTCTTTAGGAACATGCCATTAGGTCGTCTGGAGGCAATTGCTTTCATTGAGTTTTCTGTTTTGAAAATGGTCAAACCATTTTTACATACCACATGTAGGCACATTTTGTTTCCATAGAGGGCTTGGCTTTCTCAGTTATCAAAGGAAGATATGGATGTTTGGGAAAGGCCTGTGACCTTGTGAGGTTGTCATCATAAGGGACAACTTTCCTCTCCTATTCATCACCCCTCTTCCTAGAATAATGTATGGTGGTGTAACTTCCCACTGCATTTCTTAGGAGACGGGCCCACAAAAATATATTAAGGTGGTAGAAATGCTGGGTTCCTACCAGCCATGACTGAGATTCAAAAGAAAATTGTTCTCTTTATTTTATTTTTTTAATTTTATTATTATTTTTTTTTAATGTTTTTTTTTTATTTCTAGGAGAGAGAGAGACAGCGTGAGCAGGGGAGGGTCAGAGAGAGAGGGAGTCACAGACTGAAACAGGCTCCAGGCTCTGAGCTGGCCGTCAGCACAGAGCCCGACGCGCTCGAACCCACGAACCG